>CCAG010004106.1:0-209116 GCA_001077435.1 Glossina morsitans morsitans | reverse complement strand
TATATATATATATGTATATATATATATATATATATATATATATATATATATATATATATATAATTATTTGTTTTGAAAAGTTAAAAATTCAAATCACTGGAAGATGAAAATAAAATGAAATTCTGATAATTGATAATTTTTAAATGTAAAGCAATAAAACGCATGTTTTACAATACAACGGGGTTTTGTATGTTTGTATGTCACTTATCTACTACGGCGTACAAAACAAAAGCACTTTTAAAACGATTGAATATTAAGTCTATCAATAAAATTTGAACGTGAAATTGTTTATATAATATATAATATATAATATTATAAGCCTTTATATATTCAAGCATATATCTAATATAAATCATATTTATAGTGCGTACATAAATAGCAACTGAAATGTTTATATACTACTATTATGAAAGAATGAAAAATTTACGGAAATATTTTGCTAAAAATCCATAAGAAACAAAAACTTACAGAAAAGAAAAAAAAAGAAACAAAAACGAAAACAAAAACAAACAAAAAAAAACAAATAAAAAACAAATCCCTTAAATCACACAAACAACTCAATTTCATTTTCAATAGAGACCAAACTAATAAATAAAATGAGAACATAAACGTAAAGGAGAGAAGTAAGAAAATTATATTCGGTTGTGATCGAATCTTTTATACCCATCAGCGTTATCTTAAAAAAAGGCTAGAAAAAAAGGAAAATTCAAAAACTAATTTTCCATACTCCCTAATATTGGCGGGGGCGTGGATGTTTTTTTCTATTTTTTTTAGAATAAAAGTAAAAATTTATATCGTATGTCTGTTGTAGTTCACGCTTGAGTAACGAGCCAAAAAACACGAAAAGCAAAGCTGGTCTGGAGTCTTTGTTGCATAGACATGTGGGTGTTGTAAGCGTATCCCATTTACTTGCTTTAACCGTTTCAAAATTCTTTCACAAATTTGCAAACTACCCTGGTGTGTTTTTCGCAGATATCGAACAAATGGATAGACGAAAAGACAGATAGGTTTAGTTATATTCCGAGTTTGAAACTGATCAAGAAGATATATACTTTATGGGATTTTTGCAGCTTGCTTCTGGGCTTTACAAAGGTTCCAACAATATAATTAAACTTTGGTACACTCTAATATTGACGTAGCCGTAGTCAATTTGTTTCATTTTTATACAGGTACTGTAGCATCGCCCATAGAGTATGTGTTCAAATTTTTATGGATTTATCTGTTGTCGGTCGTGAGTAAAGAGCAAAAAAGTATTTTTTCCTTTTAGAAAACAAAGGTTTCTTAGTTTACGTGCTACGTTAGACGTTTCCTTCGACCGATTGTTCCCATTTCCAATATCGAACTGAGCGCAAGAACTTTCAATCCTTCTGCTTAGAGAGCATCACTTTTGTGATCGGGAAAATGTTTAACACAGACATAATGCAGGCGGATCGACGGACATACTTAAATCGATTCAGAATTCGATGCTGAACAAAAATATATATGTATACTTTATGGGACCTCTGAAGTTTTCTACTGGGTGTTCCAATCATTTTCCTTTTTCCTTCGGCGATGGGTATAAAAACTAGAAAGGAAAACATTACTTTAACTCTTGGATGACGGTATCTGTAACTTGATAAGTTCGATAAATGTACCACCAAAACAACTGAGGAAGCAATGTTTGCCTGAGGGTGAATGAATATATCACAGACAATCACAACGCTAAACAGACATTACGTAAAGAAGGAATCAGTAACAATATGAAAAATGCTGGAGAGTTGGTAAAACTTTTTTCTATGAAAATATTAGGACTTCTTCTGAAAGATTATTCATTCATTTTTGAGAAAAAAAGCATAATGAGAAGATGTCATCATCTCAACTCAAAGTACTTTAAAGGCCACGAAGTTTGAATCGCATTCTTTTCTTAAGTTACTGGCGCGTAGGTCCATTTAAAATTAAATTAGCTTCCACAGCAGGGATATATTAAGTTTGTGCAGATGTATGCAACACTGGAACGGACTTGAGATAGATTTGCCTTTTACTATACCGATCGATTCAGAATCACTTTTTGTCTGTCCCTCTTGGCTTCTTGCGCTCAACGTACAAATCACAATATTTAAGATATTTGATGAAGTTTGGTGCACTGACATGCTTTGGCCAAAGGACAAACGCTATTGAAAATGATTCGGATCGCATAACTTTCTCGGCTACTTCGCATATAACGACTTATATTAAAAAATTATTATCTGGCTAACTGTAGGATGGTGTACGGTATTTAATGGTAAGCCGTGGTCCACTATAATGTTCTTACTTGTTTTGAAGCGCGACGAAATTTTGCAAATCATCCTTAGACATTTTCGCTTACGTCACTCATCCTGCGCACGACCCAACATTCATTCTAGTGAAAATCGAGAAATTCGAAAATTTTCAAAGCCACACATAAGCCGACTAGTTAATAATGCTTTAATATTGAATTGCTGCAGTCGTCGAAGACTAGTCTGAATCGATTAAAGACTTAATTTGGTCGATTTGATGAAAAGTGACGGCTCGACTATAGCGATGAGTTATACATCCTCCAGACCGGCAACTACCGATATACGTTGCTTATGTTTTGATAAATCTATGGCATATTTTCACCCTTTGGAAAATAAAAAAGCGAAATGTATCAAAAACACATAGTCTCCATGTTTCTTCTCTATAGTAAGTGGATTAGACTTTTTCCTTGAAGTTGAAAAGAATGTGCAAAAGTTTAATTTTCTATGAAATATTCATTGATTTTGTTACACGGAATGCAAGAGCAGACGCTCGTGCAGACGGAAGTGTTTTCACATATTTTTTAACTCATATGCATTGCTTACGTTGAAGGTATAAATTTGACCTAAACATGAACAGTCGTGAATATCAAAAAAAAAAAATAAATAATAATAATAATAATAATAATAAATAAAATTTATATATTCATATAAGAGACAGAGACCGGACAGAATGGAACACTGATTCTGATTCGCTTTGCTTTATCGTAGGTTTTATAATTAAATGCATGTTCAAAGTCAGCGCATAAATGTGTTCCAAGAGTACATGCAGACAACAGCAGGCTGACCCTGTCGACCAAGACCATATTTTTCGATTTTTGCGAACTGTTCAATAAAAACAATTTCACGAATCTAACTAAAAAGCTAATAAATTCTCCAGTGATGGGTATAAAAAAATTACACGCTTACAAAATTTTTCACGTAAAAATGTTGTATTCGTGCAATGTTAATATCAGGGCGTTTTAAAATATAAAAAAAAAAAAAAAGGAAAAAGAAGGCTGTGTAACATATAAAAGAACAAACTTACCATAGAAACCTATAAAAAAAACTAAAGAAAGTTGACCTTAATGGTCAATCAAGTATTTTTAATGAAATTAAGCTCACAAATAACACAAACAAAGATAATTAATTAATTAAATGCAAAAAGAAAGAAAATTTAATATTTATAACTGAAATAGATTTACATTCACTTTAAACAAAACGTTGAATTGACGCAAGAAATTAGTTTTCATTTATCATTATCATGGCGCAGACAAAGACATTTGAGTCGAAGGTAAAGAGCTCGCTACATTCAGTTGGTCTTGAAATTGTTCAATTATCACCCACAACCGGTCGCCTTTTTCTTAAAAGGTCGTGTAGTCACTTTCCCTGCGCGAGCATCTCTCAAGCTGTGACTTCTCCCTCTCGAAATTTACGTACGCACAAATACGCAGTATATGCAGCGGCGTGAAACATGAACATGAAACGGACTTTTGAATAAAAATTGCGCAGCTTTGAGTTCTCGAGTAGAGTTCTGCGCCAAAACAAAAGCTCCCCACCCGCCGCAGCGTCGCAGCATTACTTGAGATGAATAATGGCTGCGTAACGACATCCAAAGCGCAAATAATCGTGATGAAGACTAGGCGAGACATTAATCTGGTTATCCATAGCATGCGTCAACGCGTGTTTGCATACAGTACAAACACTTTACAAATTCAACATATGAGTAAAGAGGCGGCGCGGCGCGGCGCATACTTGTAAGAGAGCACAGTTTAGTTTTTCAATTATCATCTTGACCCCTGCATATATGAGGTATTGGATAAACACTTCCTATGATCTTATTGTAAATAGGGCTTATCCAAGTCTGTCACGTAAGCAGAGTCGTTTGTATGCATTATTCTCTCGAAGGAAAATTCAGAAAACTAACCTATTCGATTATCTTGCTTAGTATCAAGCCAACCAGCAATGCAAATTGCTTTTGTCGACCGATGAAAAGTATTTATCGAACATTAAAGTAAATAAAACCATAATAACTAATAACATAAGCGGATATATGAATTTTTTGAATCTTCTCACTTTGAAAGATGCGTAAAACGTTCAAAAAAGACATAGAACATAGACCTCGAACCAAATCGAAAATAAAGTGAGGATAAGATTTCTCACTTTCGAATTATATCATTATTGATTAGTAATTAATTAGTTTTCTAAATGGTGAACATGAATATAATTTACTCATCATAATAATAACTTAGTCTTAGAGAGATATGCGAACCAGATACTCTCCTAATATAAGTAAGTTTTACCTGCCAAGCAAACGTTTTATGTAAGTAGCTTTTTTTTGTTTATCTACTACAAATTTACTAATAGAATGTAGAAATTTTCCATTTACTTGAAAAACAATTGTTAAAATAATTCTTTATATATTGTATATTTAATGAAAAATGATGACCGAAGAGGTTTTCTTCCCGTTAATGAATGCTCTTTACATACTTAAGAGAATTGAATTCAGTTTGCAGTTATAATCTTTTATCTCTACTATGCCCGCCTTTCTTCCTCATTTTGATATCCTACACCACTTGCGGTACAGGGTATATTAAGTTTTTGGGGACGGTTGTAATATCCAGAAGGATTTCAGATAGGCGGCACGCCTTTTATTATAAGCTTATTTGTAAGCCCGTCTGTCTGTCTGTCTATCTGTCTTGTTTTCTTGTGCTCAACCTACGGGCCGTAATTTTCGACATATTTTGATGAAATTTGATGCACTAGCGAGTTTTGGCTCAAAAACATTAATAAAAATTGTTCAGATTGAAACCATTTGGTCGACAACTCCTCATATAACGACTTATTTCGAAAACTTGTAATTTCCTGTATGTCGCGGCAAAAATCGCTTAGTAATAGTATTTCGGCATTCTAAACTTGCGTGAAAACGATGGATCGGATGGGGCAATTTTTTGAACTCTTTCTCGTTCTAGCCTTACTGAGGTTGGACCACGTAGCTCTATTTTTTGGATCCCAACATACATAAGGCTTCTAATGAAAAATAAGTTCTTATCTTCCGAAAATGTGTAATTTTTTAATATTTTATAACCAGAATTTGGCCTTAATAAAGCAACCGTAGAGAAAATTGGATCACGTAGATCAATTCTTTTCAGACCGCCACTATATATGAAAGCAAACCTACTTCTTGTGGGTAGCCTTGTTCGACTACAGCATTCTTATTTGTTAATTTTTATGATTACAAGTTGGACAATATTTGAGATGACTTTCATTAATCTTCGTATCTTAAGGCAAATAAGAAGAGCATGGTCACATATAAAAATGCCGACAAAATTTTTATCAAACTGTAAGTGCATTAAGTTCGCATCTAGTCTTTTAATTTTTTTTTTTCCAATACTGCAATCAGTGTTAAACTCTAGTTTATATAAAATAACATACATTTTATATAAATAACATACATAAATGAAGGGTACAGAATGAACACCTTTTGCACTTGCAATGGATTCAAAATTTATTTTTGTCGATATTTAGATCAAAACAAAAATCTCATCGAACTTTACGGAATATAAGGAGACATTGCGAAATCGCTATTTTTTACTGTTTATTAATACAAACAGGCTGGAGGTTCCATCGTAATTTTAAGGCAAAAATATTTCGATCAAATACGATCGAATTTGTCATTGTTATTAACATAATGAAATAATAACAAAAACCAATTTTTACCAATTATTCAAAAAAATTAAAGGACCGAACTGAATAATATAGTCACAGTGCATTTCCTCTGCACTTGCTATGTTACATACTTGATTATTATACGGCTATGCTACATATTTGTTCTTAGCTAATTCTTCCGCTTGCAAAGGTTTTATTGGAAAAGGAAATCTCCAATCAAATCGAATTTGAAACATTTCAAACATCTACACGCACTCAGCTCCAAATGAAAGAACGACATGAGGCGACTCGATTGCTTCCTTCGTATAAATTAAGACTTTTTGTTTTCTTTTTTTTTATTATTTCAAATATAAAATTATGAAAACTTGATAAATAAAGAATATATTTAACTTTTTTCTAATTTTAACTTTATTTACCGATATAGCTTGATATACGATATACAATTTTAAATTGTCATAGTTTGCAGTAAATAGGTTGAATTCGCAATTCTTATACACGCGTACAAATAGCTTATAAAAGTATTGAACACACAAAATATATTGCTTAGAGTTGATATAGAGTAACAATTAAGAGTGTTACTAAAGTACATTAAGAAAATATATAGCAACCAATGTAAAATCAAAGGAAAAATTATCGTAAAGCAACTAATTAAATACTATTTTTTAATACGCCGAAAAAAAAACACTTTTTAATAAATAAATAATTTTTGTTACATTTTTTAAACGTAAATGCTCTCTAAACATAATATTACTTTTGACGATCGATTAAATTATTGTCTTTTGCATATGTATTTGTTATGCAGTAGTCTTCATTTACAAACCCTTGTTGAAGTAAATCTTTTCTGGTACTTTGCCTTTATTTCTTTCTACCATTTCCTCATACAATGTCGGTTCAAAACGCTTCATAGTCGAAGTTTTCAGAGAACTAAAAAGAAAGAGGACAAATTTCGAGCAATCACGTATATTACGCACATTCATATTTATATATTTACCATATCTGAGGAAACAGCGCGCACGCAGTTGGTACCATGAATAACAAGCTACGAAAAGAAAGAAAAAAACCCAATGCATATGATCTTCACAGCTAAGACTTTGTAAAATAATATTATTTATTTCAACTTACAAACATCCCACCATACAAGTTTGTACGGACGCATCTAGCAATTTCATACGTTTGTAGGCCGGATATGCCTTTTCGATTTTCTCCATAAGTATAGGTAGCAGTAACATACCTGGTGCGCACATGGTTATACGAGACATTACCACCTGGCTTATACCTTTCACAGCTGCCAGGCGACTTCGGCCTACGACATTGCCGTTTTCATCAGTCACTTCTATGCCTTTAGCAATTTCGTTCTGCCTCATTAACGGTATATTAACGCAATTGGCTACAGCCACTGCCGCGAAAGGTACATAACGCTATAAATTTTGTAAAAGGTTTTTATTTACTAAAACGATAGATATGAAAGCATAAAGATGTCAGAGTGAACCTGGAAAATGGGAGGAGCCCTTTTGGTCCAATAACTTTTACAGCCTAAGGCCGCTACGAGAGCTGAAGATGTAGCCGAAACATAAGCTACGCCTAGTTGAGTGACGGAAGTAGGCGAATTAGCATTACGATTCGTGTAATTAACCAGAGCGTTAAACGACTGATTTACAAATTGACAGAGGAAAATCTCAGGCACAGTACGATAAAAAGCCAACATAGCTCCAGTGATTATCATACCGCCGGGCATCTTTAAATAGAAATATTTCTTAATTTGATAGCAGAACATGTGATTCAAAGCATTTTTGGCGTTAATTCAAATTGAAAGCATCATGCTGCCACGCGATTTGCAGTTTCCTCAATTTACTTAAGTTGTTTCAATTGTACGATTTAAAAATAAATATGTTAAGTAAGAGCATACCATTCTGTACATACACAAATATACAAAAAGCATACCTGAAAGCTCATACGTCCGGCAAAATTTTGCAGCTCACCGGAATCAGGATGAAAGGCTGAACTATACAACTTCATGGCATATTTGACTTGATCCGATGTAGTACCGGGTGGTTCTTGACCTTTGCGATATTGCTCTATCAATGTTTTAGCTTGACGCAATTTATCATCGGACAAAATGCAAGTGCGTGGATCGCTCATCCAAGCAAAATGCCGAAAACGTCCCACAAAGGTATTAACATCATACAAGGGCTTGTCCACATCAATGCGACCTGAAAACTAGAATAATGAGGGGCAACATTTCTTACAAAGTGCTTTTCCCAACTTACTCATCTTTTATCAATTTTACAGCGAACAATTGCTCACTTTGTAAGACAAACCAATATTACGTAAGTACTTCAATACCTTATCGGAAATGTACTTCAAAATACGCCAAAACGTTCAGCTTAGTTTCTAAAAACCAAAGCAGTCAGAAGTCAATTGCCTGCAATTAAAACGAAAATAATTTACACATAATTCAGTTTGAACAGTTATTCACAACGGTACTGTAGTAAAAGAATATATATTATAATACTTTAGCATAATCGATGCACACATCCAAGCACCTTTCTTTCATATAATTAGGGCTTTGTGTTCTTTTCGTCTCATTTCTCAAGTCAAATTTTAATTTATTTTTACTGTAAAAATAAACTCAGAATTTACTTACCTTCCGTTTACCGTAGTTTTCAGCCTTTTCCGGTATAACAATTTATATAAATTAAGCGCATTCGATCGTTCATTCCGTTTGGGGTTTTTACGCATGTCAAATGCAACTAACAGAGACAGAGTTGTATCTATTGCACTAATTGCTAGTGATATGCTTATACAAGTCGTTTCTTTATTTTTTTAATAATGGCACCTCAATTAGTCAAGCACGTATCGGTTCGTATCATTCTAAAATGTGTCATATATATATTACAAGAAATTTTGTATTGAAGTCCATTGTTTTGTTTATTGCCTTGTTGTTGAGAAACCACAACTAATGAATCTGAACTCTCATATATTTCCTTCAAATATTTTTCACGTTTTTTCAAACTTTCACCATCTATTTTTTTTACTTTTGTTTCTATGAATAACCATTATCTTGAGTATAGTTTTTTTTTCAAAGGTGTTCGCCAAGCTCTTTTAACTTCAGACTATTATTCAAAGATAATTTTAATGCATAAGCCATAAACCCGATAACGATTCTCGCAAGGGGAAAATTTGATATAAATGTTTATTAAAATTTTATGCAGACATGGGTTTGCTAATGTATAAACTTACAGTGAAACTCTTACTCTTAATTTAGTCATCTGGTCACCACAGTGTGCTTATATGAAAATATGAGAATTATATTTTAAGCCACAGCTGTTGTTGACATTTTATCTTCATACTTGTATTTGTTTTTCATGTTTGTTCATGTTTGTTCATGTTTTTTGTTTAAATCAATTTCGCAAATATAATGCTAAAAGTCAAAGTGCAGTTCAATTTAATTAAATAGAATTTCAACATTTAAAATTTAATAAATATTATTTATAAAAGTAAATGAAATGTGAACAATATTCGGAGGACTCTCGCAATCTCTTTACAACTACGCAACAAAAACTGAACCAATCGAAACGAACTCTAATAAAAATTGAACCAGTCAAAAGGAGGCTTCGAATTGATAACGAAAGCTGAACCAGTCAAAACAAACCCTAGGATTGATAACAAAAATTTATCTTGATTTACGGGAGAAGAGGAAGGAAGATATGCATACATATTAATTATTTAAAGCAAAAGTTTAGAAAAGAAAAGAAAAGAAAAGGAAAAAAGCCAGCTTAACAACGGCCAACAACTACAAATACATTCAAAATAGCCAATTATTGATAAATAGCCAAGAAAATGGTTAATTTTAGAAATTTTCCTAATTTCATATTCGTGTGGATTTGCTGTTGTATAGAACCCTTAATATGTTGTCAAGGCACCACTCAATGCAATATATTGGCCGTGCTACCGAGCGTGTGGAAATCTCATTATCTATTCGGACGTCATTTAATGCGACAATTAATAGAACAAAGGAATTGCACTGTTACGATAATAAGTGCATATAGCACGAAAGATACAATAAAGGAAGAATACAAGCAAAATGGAAAACTGCAAGAAATCTTGGTGGAGGGATTATTAAATAATTGGTTGGAAATGGGCATGAGTTTCGATATTGATAAAATACGCGAGAAATCGATACTGGAACGTTTTACACGACTTATGTATGCAAGCACCAGTAATATAGATTTGTTGCTGTCCGACGAAGAAGTACATAAAATGCTAAAGAAAAAAGAAAAATTCAATTTACTTATAGTAGACTTGTTTTTAAGCGATGCTTTACTGGGGTAAATATATCTGTACATGTATACATATATTTATAGTACTTATTTAATTTAATTACCTTTTTCTAGTTTGGCTTTCTATTACAAAGTGCCTGTGGTGGTCATAAGTCCTAGTGGTTCTAATACTTGGTTACATCAAATTTTCGGTAATCCTCAGAATGCTGCTTTAGACCCAAGCAGTTTTTTACCTTATTCAGAGAATATGCACATTTGGCAGCGTTGCTTAAATACATTGATGGCTGTTTTTGAAAAATTAACATACAGTTTTTTTCATATGATAGCGCAGCAAGTAGTCTATGAAAAATACTTTGAACCATTTTGCAGAGAGTTGCCGCATTCAAAAGATCTCACTGAAAACTTATCAATGGCTTTGATAAATACACATCCCATATTACAGTATCCACGAGCTCATTTACCGAATATGTTAAACATAGCAGGAGTACACATAAGAAGTGATAAAGATCTATATTTACCAGAGGTAAAATAATAATGAATTATTGCGTTATTTACTTTCAAATAATTTATTTGTTAGATTTTAAAAGATTTCATTGACGGGGCTCCCGAAGGCGTAATATATATGAGTTTAGGGGCGAATGTTTATGGTTTCCCAATAGAAAAATTTGACGTTTTTCTTCATGTTTTCGAAGCACTGCCCGAACTGCGTTTCATTATTAAATATGAGGCCGAAGAGCCTATGCTTTTAACAAAGAATACAACAACACAGCTATTAATACGTCACTGGTGGCCACAACAAGCCATATTAGGTAATTGAAAAGAGGAAACAAACACTAATGATGAGTCATAAGATAAAATAAAAACATTTTATTTTTCAGCTCATAAAAATGTTAAATTATTTATAAGCACTTGTGGTATAATGAGTACCGTGGAGGCCATACATTTTTTAAAGCCAATATTGGCCATACCTATAATGCCGGAGCAATATGTTCTTGCCAACAGATTAAAAAATCAGGGTGCAGCATCTCTACTTGTTTACGAGGAAATTGCCTACAATCAATTACTTATCCTTATAAAAGAGATATTAACAAATATCAGTAATTATCAAGAGAACTTAAAGCGTTTAAAACATCTCCTACTGGCGGACATAAATGGTATTAGTAGTATTGAACGGACACTGAATGCAATTGATTTGATTTTAGATACGCAAGGAGGAGATTTTTTTAAAACTCATAACCATACATTAAATTTCTGGCGTACGGCTTTAGTAGATGTCTTAGCCATACTGCTTGTCGGTTTTTTAGTAATATTAGCCGGACCATTTTTATTGATAAGATACTTTTTAAAAAGATCATATCAAAACCAAACTAGGTTTAACGACCTGAAACGTTCAAGTAGTTATCATTGCTCTATGCTAAACGATCGCTTGAATATAAATGATATAAACAGACAGACAGTAAATAGACGACCCTCGTCTATATCGCAAAATGGTCAGGAATTTTTTATAGATGAAAGACGGTTTTGCGGAAGCAGTACCAATCTACATCAAAGACGTAAACGAAACTCTTCGAATTGTTCAAATAGTTCGTCGTGTTGTTTATGTTCATCATCGTCATCTTCAGCTCCAACCACACCTTCAGCTAAGACTACTACAACCAACGTTATGTAAAAACGGTGCAAAAGACCATTGTTTTTTTTTTTTTCTTTCTACCGTTTATTGGTTATGTTATTTATATCCACTCGCACTTTTCATTTACCAATTTTACCTAGATGTTGGGCTTATAGTCACAAAAACGTAACTGTAATCTCCTACAGTATAAGAAATCATTAAGGCAATGATGTATTACTGCCCACACTACATATGAAATTGAGAATCCAGTTATACGGCCGTTAACCTTAATAACCTCTAGGTCTGTTAAACAACACGCGGAACCATTCCGAGCTGCCTATAGAAAAGAAGGCTCGAAACTTCAAAATCAAATTTGTACAGGAGAATAGTTGAAATGCCATATTTTTCAACAAAAAAAAAGAGAAGAGGCTTCTTTCCACATTTCAAAAAACATTTATGGAAATATGCAAATATTAAGCAATTTTAAAAAGCCCTTTCATACACATTGTGTGATAAAAACGTGCGGAAGGTAAGCAACACATATAACTTGTTCGAGTTAGTTCTCTAATATAACTCTCCCATAAAAAATCAAGAGAACAACGCGTAACGTAGCTATGAAATATTAGTTTTTCATGTTCATGTTATCGTATTTACTGTAAAACGCAGTTTACTACGAGGGCTTTTAGGCGATAACGGCTACGCCAAACTTCAGCCGCTTATAAGATTTTTGAAACCATTGGCACAGAAAACGGAAATATACAAGATTTTTTAACCCATTCGTTTCGAAAACCGAACACGCAAAAGTGATCATATATGTGCTTGCGCTCAGAACAAGATTCTAGTTTGATTGGGTATTAAAGTCCAAACGGTCGTAAATATTTTAATATGAAAATAAATTGTCTTGTAGATATCTAATTGATGTGTGTAGGTGAACTTGATTAAGCAGCACGTTACTATGGATATAGTATTCCAATAATTTCTAAAAAAACAACCGAATTAAAGCCCACCATCAATATTTGTAGTGGGCTCCGCATCAATATTTGCAGTGTGCCGATCTGCGTCCTCCTTTGTATGTAGCACTACTACAAAATTTATTTATCTTGTAAAACTTTCTGCATATATATATATATACATGTATATATACAGTACCGACTGCAACCGTAAACATATAGTCGGAATTCTTATGTATTTTTTCAGTTATTTTTGAATATTATTACTTTATCTTATTATTATTGCTAGTATTCTAGAATGTAGTGCAGAAAACATATTTTATATTATTCATTGTTTTTGTAATTGGTTCGTTCAATGTATTGCATAAAGTTACGTAAATTGTTATCTACTGTGTTGCCCAACGTAAAAAACAAAAGAAACGTCCCTATAGTCACCAATGATGTAATATTCTATGATGTAAGTTTATTCTCTCTCTCTCTCTCTCTCTCTCTCTCTCTCTCTCTCTCTCTCTGCGTGTGTGCCTGAATCTTGAAGCTGAAGTTATGCGTACACAATCCATTTAAATAATTTGAATCAACATGAGATAAGTCAGGAATTTTATATAACCATTGCAACAAACCAGCTTTATTAAGCTGAACCGAAGCTCGTAATGTGCATATATATATGTGGACAGTTTGAAATCCTGGTTATGTCTTCAAATTATGATGACTACGCTTTCGGCAGAGCAATGAATAAATTAAATTATTTTTCGCGTTTCATGCTTACACTATTTAGCCATGTAACTTAACTTCATGCATATATGGATGCTTTTATGGGCGTAGGTAGGGGCAGCGCACTGCCAACTAGTTGCTCTACAGTGGTATCAAACCAGTCCGGAACCGCTTTCGCAGTACCTCGAGATGGACCCTTATAGATTCTTGATCCTTATTATATTATCCTACCTCCCTCGCCTTCACTTCAAGTTAGGAATATGAATGCATAGAACTAATATGTCATAAGAGCAAAAGCTCTATTAAGTGTAACAATGACAAACATGTTCATAATATATACATACATATATGTATATATTTGTACATTCGAACTTGTCATATTATCATCACAACTACACTTTTGCGACAACTTATATTAGATATGAGACGGTTTAGCCACGTCCGTCCATTTGTTTACAAATATAATTCTTTGCTAAATCCTCTTAAAAATTCTATGCAAAATTTAGCAATGATTAGCACATAAGCATAACAAAATGACCATTTAGTCGTGTCCCTCTGTCTGCCTGCCAGCTTTCTGCCCGTTTGTTGTTGGGTGAAAAGGAAATTGAAATTTTGCATATACCTACTTTGACTTTAATCAGCCCGTAATGTATAAGTGATTGGCGAATAACACGGTAATAATTTGGCGTAACGAGACAAATTGAATTTTCTCATTAGTTTCACTAAATAACGATTACAATTCTTATAAGATGTTGTATGCTATGGGTGAAACGGGAGAATTCGCATTTAGCATTCATAGAACTTGTGACAAGTGTTACGAAATATGCCTCATATCACATGCATACATAATTTCCTCTCATTTGAATGCATTTCCTCGGGACATCTCTTTCATAACTTTCATAACAAACACGTTGTCATTGACTAAATAAACTCATAAAATAGTACATACATATATATGGAGTTCAGTAACTCTTCGGATGATTAAATATGAACACTGCAGGGTTCCTAAATATTATGGGATTTTTAAGTTTGTATTTTGAAAAAAAGTCCAATTTTTTTTTTTAATTTATTCCATTTAAGGAAACAACATTCTTTTTGCCGTCTGGACTATACGTTAGAATTATTAAAAGTTGAAATTAAATACATTGAATTTTTATTTTTTTATTATTACTAAATACTATAATAATAAATAAAATATAAGAATAGTGCAAAAAAACAAAAATCTTTCCTCCAGTGGCGGACATATTCTTATCATTTCATATGATAGCTTTTGTTTGTTTTTTTTTTTTTTTTTTTTTACATTTTACAAAAAAAAGTGTAAGGTGTAATACAAAATCTACCGAAATCTAATAAGACAACAGTACCTTAAACACTCTCTAGCACTCCTATCTGTATAAATTGGAAAGCTCATCCCACTTTAAATTCGGCTCAAAGTTGTAAAGCATTGATTAAATGCTACCGAAAGAAAAACAAAGGATAAAAGGGATTACTTAATATATAAAAATGAAAAAGAAAAAAAACTTAATAAAGAAAAATTTCATTATTATGCGGTTTTTGTGATTATTTTGTTATTGTTTTATTTAATAGTGATAGCTTTTATAATTCTTCGTTTTTAGGTTTTATTTTTCATGGATATTTATCAACTAAAATACAAAAATATTTTTTTTTAGATTTTAGAATTTTTTTTTTTTTTTTTTAAGTAAATAAACACAAATGTGAGCATATGAGTTATGCAAGTAGATTAATCACTTTATACTTTCATTTTTTATTAATTTCAGGCTGGTTTTTCGTTTTGTTTTGTTTTGTTTTCTGAGAAATTCTTTTGGCTGGTTATAGGTATATGCTCTTATATATCTATATTTGTATGTGTATTTATATAATAGAGTTAAAGTAAATCTTGATAAAAGTTTTTATTTATGGTTTTTTTTTTTTTTGTAAATTCTACAAAAATTTGAGTGAAGCTTAGATGTGCTTAAAAAAAATTTTTTTTTTCATTAATTGTAATATATGTATACTCGTATTACAAATGTCGATACCGACTAAAAACCCGACTGGCATATCAAGTTGATTTCTTTTAATCTTCTCCTTTTGTCGATATTAACACTGATAACACAATTAATAAACATTAAGATCACATCGTATTTATAGAATTATTTTTAATTTGTTTTTTCCTTTATTATTTGTTTGAATTAAATAATTAATTACTTTTTATTATAACTATTTATTTTATTTTTTTTTTCTTTGTATCACCACAATTTGTAATACTTGGAATTCTTTATATTAAATAAAAAAAGTTAAAAGAAAAAAAAAAATATGTAGAAAACAACAATTGTTAAAAAAAATAAATTATTAAAATTTTAAAAACTTGGAAACATGAACAATTCACAATAAATGAAGTATTTTTATTATATATAAATAATTAAATTGGGTTGTTTTTTTTTTTTTACTTTTGTTTTCTTTAAGGAAATTATCACTTGAATTATTAAAGGCTTTTAATTTTACTTTTTAGTTTTATTAAGGTAATCTTCTCTCTCCAGTGTCGTTTGTTATTGCGTTCAATTATTAACAATAGAAAAATTAAATTTGGCTTGAACCCAATATATATATATATATATACATATATATATTTTTTTTCCTTTTTTTATATATATATTTATACCCACCACTAATAGCTTATATTGAAAGGAGAAAGTTATATCAAAGACGTCGTATGTTGCGTACAATATTTGAAATTATAATTTTTATACGATTTAACAGCAGCAGGGAGACGGCGCACTATATATAAACAGCTCTCTTATTTTTGTAAGAGGGTTTTGTGAATAGTGATTTGCAACTACAATCGCATTTCCTACAAAACAAATTTACAGTTAAGGTTAATGATTCAAGGCCAAGTTTCGGATATATTCTGTAGGAGAGTGAGAAGAGTTTATAGGCGAACTTATCTCGTCTTACTTCATTCCAATAAACGCAGGCGTCAAGCCAAGCTTTAAGCAAAGTTTTCGGGGTACAATGTGGCAATCGACGTTGGTCCGACCTATGCAGAGATTTAACTCAATTTTGATCTTGAGGAAAAAATGATTGATAAATGATATTCGATTCGTTTTTCTTCATAAAGTTTCGCCATAGCAATCGTAACAGACAGACAGACAGATAGACAGAACAAGGGCAATTCAATTTCGATATATTCACGCATAAGGGGAACTCCGATTCCCATATCACTTCGTGTGTTACTAGCTTTTGTCGCATAACTATCGTACCCTCTGTGGTGGATATACAAGTGGATACACAAGTGGATATAGAAGTAGACGTTTTTATATATATATGTACGTATGTACGTATGTATGTATGTATGTATATATGTATGAATGTATGGATGCATGTGTAAGTATATTTATCTAAATGTTTGTTTCGCATGGGCGATCTTCTTCTTGCTGCTCGTATGTATATTTCGCTGGCATTTCCATAAGTAGTTGAGTAGCATAAGATTATTTCTTATTGTTTACTACCAACAACTGTGTTTTATTTATTTGTAACTTTTTTATTGGTCTATATAGAGGAAAAATGTGTTAGTTTTCTTCTTTTTTTTCGCATACTTCGTTATTATATTTTTTAAATTTTTTTGTCTAGTAATTGCAATAAATTCATTAAAGAGACTCTTGTGAGGCAAAAAATGTTAATAAAAAATAATCAACATTTCTATTTTTAATAAAATCAATTATTTAAAATTTTGTTTTTTTTTCAACACAAGAAGATTGTTTTTAATTTTTAAATTTATTGCCCTGTTTGCTTTTATTTTTTTACAGAAATTTCAAAATTGTATTAATTTGTATTTATATTTTTTTCATTTTTTTTTTTTCATTTTCTTTTTTTATTATTGGTCTCTAAATTTTACATATTGGATATTTTTATTTATTTATTTTTTTTCTTCTTTATGTGTGAATATATGTATTTCTAATATAACTTATAAGATACCATTGTAATAAATAATAAATAATTTTGAAGATATATCTACGAGATAAAAAGCAAAACATATTTTTTTTTTTCCAAAATAAAGAGAAAATAATCACAATTAAAATTGTCAAAATCACAAATTTCAAATAAAATGAAAGAAGTTGAAATCTTTTTTAGCTCTAAAATTTATACAAATTACAGGGGAAACGGATAGTTCTACAGCTTATTCCAAGAACCCCGAGAATTGGTTTGGTATATGCTTTGTTCTTCAGTTTTAAAAACACCCAGAAATGTATAAAACACGTTATCAAAATAATGATGATCCGAAACGTTTTAACTATCCCCCGCCGTTCGCCAATCAGGCACTACGTATCAACTAGTTGAGAAAAACAGCTTTCACTATCGCCTTCTCGCATTCGCCAGAAATCGACTACAAAAAAATACTCACAATAGCTCAAAAGCTGGAATTTACAGATTCAGATATTGATCTTAAATTGGTTAGCAATGCCGTGTCAACACCATCACACAGTTGATAGCCTTAAGTATACGTTAACCTTAATTTGAGATATTGATTGGAAAGATTGGGCCCCATACGAAAGTTGACTATAAGCCTGGCATCTCGATTGATGTACAGGTATATTTGTCGCGCAATATCTTTATAACTCCTAACTCGAGAACGAACCTTCACTTTAGTCTTGGAACTTACTTTTCTGGTTAAATTAATGATAATAATAATAATAATAATAATAACAATAATAATAATAATAATAATAATAATGATAAACAATTGTGTTCAAATCCACTTTTCCGATTGTGATGATTTTCAAACTTCACTTGAATCGAATTTTCAAAATCGAATTGAATTTCAATGACACCGGCATAGTATTTCTTTCGAAAAGGCCACCATGTAAACATTTCTAATGGATGTAAAAAGGACGTTTAATTATTTTTACTAAATTGAAAAGATTAATATAATTTTCTTATCATCAACAATTAACGTGTTGCTAGAAAAGCGCATTTAATCTAAGAGAAAACTTACGTTAATTGCTTAAAGGTGTACTATTGTGGATATTTGTTTGGAAGCTGCGAACATTAAAGAAATTAAATTAAAAGTGTAATAAAAATAAATTATTGGGAAAAAAAGTTTGCAAAAACTTTGCGAGCTTTAGAACTTTCCGAACTTTCCGAACTTTCCCCTATGGTATTATTACAAATTCGATATTTTGAACGGCCCATGGAAAATCCCAAAAAGAAAAGAACAGAAACAAAACAGAAATGCCCCTCCCTACGAAGAAAGCTGGTTAAATTGTAATGGTAGTGGTTGTGGTTATCTATTAAATTTTATAAAATTCTCGATTAAAGTCAAACGACAGAACATAATCACTAACATTCTTGTGCGTATAAAATATTGCGAGTTACAAAAATTTGCAAACAAAGCATATCGAGGAGGTTTATTTTTTTTTTTGTATTATTGCCACTATTTCGCTATAATTTATAAAAGAATTTCGAACACGCCCTGTGTAAATATAATGATAAACGGAAAAAGCATTTGCACTCCGAGTCTTGGATAACTAATACATGTGTGTTTCGACAAGGCATTTTGTTCGAGGAGACTTCAATGACAGTACGTCGTAGTTGGGTAATCGACTCCAGCTTATAGCTAAAGGATTTAAGCTAAAACTGTCACCACCGCTATCAACTATTGATGATGCTATTGTTTATCGAACCTCATACAATATACATATCGGCCGCAAATAAATCAAAGCGAAAATCGCTTCCTATCCCAAAATAAACGATCGTCGTTTCATAGGCGTGCCTTTTGCCCCTTCCAATTAGTTCGATTTGGTTCTGACAAGAACTCGAAGGAATATCAGTTTCCATTCCAGTTGGAATCTCGTTGGACGTACCTACGGCAGTTTTCAAAATCATATTTCCAAGCGGCTTCGCATTAAGGCACACAAACGATAAGGTTTCTTTTTTTTTTTTTTTTAAATAGGTGCACTTTTTACTCGGCTTATAACGGGAGCATAAAGATATTGCTTTGAGATGTGTTCCAATTAAAATTTCAAATATTTGCTACAAATCCAGAAAAGAAATATATATATAAATATATATATATTGTTATAAAATCTCTAACGAAATCGTCTAAGGATGCCCTACATGAATGAGTTCAAGCTGAATCGTATATATACATGTATGCATTACTCCACACATATGTCTCATAGTCTATAGCATGTGCGTATAACTTGCGCACCCTCTAACCTTCCGAAAGAGGGGAAGAAGGCATAGCCAATGCCAGTTCTTCATGTTAACATTTACAATTGTGGCAATCTCATTGACTATTGCTACTGCTTGAAATGGTTGAAAGATGGTTGCATTTAACATTCACCGGTTATTTCACATCCGAAAAGATGTTGAAGGCAAGAGCTGTTACAGTGGATTACGCCATTGCTAAATCAAATTTCTTATCTGCCTATGTTCTGATGATTTTTCTCCAAAGGGTAGATAAAGGAAAATTGTTCAATTAATTCGCAGATTCCCAGCTTACTGTCGAATCATTTCTTATGCGGGCGCATGCTGCGATAATGGGCTTGGCTTAAACTTGTACTCGAAACATTAGTGCAAGTGAGTCGAGAAAGAAACAATGGCCATTTGACAATCTTCAAGAGCGTCGCCAAGTTCTTTTTTTAATCGGTGTAAGAGGTGAGGTGCAGAAATGCTTGAAATAAAAAGACTGCAATGGTTGAGCGTGAAGACAGATGCGTGGATTTCGTTTATTATGACCCAATCTCCGAAAGAAACGAATAATCGAATTATTGAAAACGAAGGCTGATGAATGACGCTTGTAATGAAACCTAACCTTTTCTTGATCGCAATCATTTTTCAAACGAATCTTCCTTTGTAAAGTTATACAGATACACAAATTTATTCCTAATAATGGAGAAAGTATATTTATTAGGTATCCAAATAAATCCCTCCCGGTAAAATTGGTTGCTTCATAAAACATAGCTGACGCGTTAACGCATTGACGCTCACTTTAAAATCAGTGAGTGCTTCTTTTTTTTATGTATAATATAGGACTGCTATGCACGTCGCGTGCATCTACAAGCTCACACAATGGACGTCTGTTGATGTCATTTACTTCAACAGGTTAAGTTTTTCCGAAATTTTGGGTATAGATAACTTAGATATTGACGTTACAACGATGTAAGTTTCGGTTGCTTTGGCTTTGCAGGCTTTGGTTCAGTGTACAAAACAGTCGAAAAGTGGCCTGCCGGATTTTGGGCAAAACTTTTGTAGTCGTGAAAACGATGAAAATTCTCATATGTCCGTCTGTCTCCCGCAAAAACAACAAAGGAAATAATTTTCAGCTTAGGCTGAGAAGTTGTGCCGCACCCGCCATATTCTTCAGGCATGGCCCCGCGCCTCTTTCGTTTACCACTCATTCAGATCGATGCAGTGTTGCTAAGCCGATCAACGATTTACAGAAGTTGAAGATGCGCAAAAATTTGTCGATCGCTGTTGTACCTGCATCTATAAGCTATCCGATAAATGGCAAAAAACGCTAGATTGTTAAGCTTTGTAACAAGGATACTATAAATATTGTTGAATTTTACCAAAAACCGGGGCAGCTTATATGTAAACCTATTATAAACAGTTCGATCGAATTTTATCACATCCCTATGGCAATAATAATCTGAACACAGTACTTGATAAGAAGATGGATAGATTCGCAGAGTTTTAAAAATTTTTCCAGCATCTCGTAGGTGTACTAACTAAAATGCCATGACGTTAATATAATAATCCGCTTTGTTTGTACATTCTTTTTTTTTTGAGAATTTGTGGACGATTTTGTCAGACCTTACAGACTATCAAAATTTTCACGGACATTCGCGGATAAAGATATCTATAAGATTCAAGCTTAAGGCCGTAAAAGGAAGACTTGGAAAAAAATTGAAAGATTATCATGTTTATCGTAATTATAGTTCTTGGACCCTTGGTTTGCTCACCTTTGAACCTTTCAACGGAGGGACAATCGAGAAAGATAGCAAAATCGAATTCACTATTCGCGATAATCACATACATACATAATGGGACCTACCTCTCTGAAGCATACAAACATTTGGAAATTTTAATGAACTTCCTGAGCGGCGGATATTAGAAAACGATATGAAATTGTGGAGAACTTTTAAACTTAGGTACATGAAAGACATATACGATATCGTTGGATATAGTCTTTATAAAAAAAAAAAGATCTGTCAACGATCATAAAATGATGCAAATGACACCATTCCCAGTTATACTGTTAAAATCAATTTAATTGAAAATCAAAAATCACAAAATAAAATAAACATATAAAATCGATCGACGGAAATGATGTAGTGTAGAATTTTAATTGATTCCCGAATTTGTGTCATTCTCCAGTTGCCAGAATTACTAAAGAATTAGCCTTTAAATAAAAAAAAAAATAAATAAATAAATAAATAAAGTCTAGAACATATTTGTTCGTGTAAATATTACTACAAAGTTATGCGATAATATATAATAATAAAAAATATGTAATACGTAAGCATGTCTTTTTACTGTTTTCTGTTGTATTAAATTTAATATATATTTTGCTATTGTTGTTGTTGTTCCTTCTTTTCCTTCTTTCGGTTTTTTGCAGGAAAAGTATTTATTTAACATGTTTTTTCCCGTTTTGTTCACATATATATTCATATCAAGACAATTGTTTACTTTTTTTTTCGTTTCTTTTGTTTTTTGATTACAGTGGAAAAATAATATTTTTTTACATGTAATGTTTAAATATATATATATTTATAAGTATAAATAAAGGATAATATTATAGTATTACTAAGTTGTAAGCGTAAATAAAAAAAAAAAAATTTAAAAAAAAAAACGAAAAAAAATAGTAGTAATAATAATTAAGAAATATTCAGAACCAAAACAAAACACATTTCACGGATGACATAAAAAATAAAATAATTATTGATTTGTTTTTTTTTGATTTGGTGTTGCTTTCTGTAATCATTTTTTGTTGGACAAAAGAAAAAATAGTAATCAAATTTTGTATGAAAAATAGGAATTATTTTGAATTTAAAAAAATAATATCGTGAAATTTTTCCTTTTATATTCTTGCGTATCAAAGAAGCCAATGGATTTCTTTTTTCTTTGTTTTGTTTGGTTTTTTTCCTTTTTTTTTTTGTTGTAACAAGAGTAAATGAAACTTTTTTCTGCAGCCTTTTTTGTAAAGTACGTAGGAGGAGGTTTTTTTTACTTTTATTTTTTCTTTTTGGATTCGTTGCTTTGAAAGTTTAGAGGAAGGTATTTTTAATATTAATTTTTTCACATGTATTCATTCATTCACTTACTACGCATTTGTTGTTGTTGTGTTATTATTGGCTTTTTTATTTTTATTATTATTATTATTATTATTATTATTATTATTATTATTATTATTATTATTATTATCATCATTATTATTATCATTATTATTATCATTATTTGTAATTTATAAAGTTTCACAAATCTCTTTACTTTACTTTAATTTAGATTTTAATTTAAAAAAGGATTTGCGATATTTATTTATTTATTTATTTTTTTTTTTTCATTTTGTTTCTCTTAAATTCTTCTTTTCATTTTTAGTTTTTGTGAATCGTTAGAATACTTTCTTTTTAGTTAAGGTGTATGCTGTTGGTTTGGTAGTTAATAGTAATAGTAGTTATTTTGCTGCTATTTGTTGTGATTACAGTATTCACACACATGTATTGTTGTGGTTTTGATTAAATTGATGGGAATAACTGAAATTCTTTTAATCATCATAATCTTCGCCAAAATCGCTTTCATCACTAGTGCTTGCAAGAAATTCCAGGAAACTCAAATCGCGCTGCTCCAGAAACTCGTACAAATAGATCTATAAACGGAGGTGGAAAATTATAGAGAAAAAGAAAAAAACTGCGAGTGAATTTCGTTTATTTATATTGATTAAGATTCCAAAATTTTAATTTCATTCACATTCTACCCTATCTGACACATATACATAGTGTGTAATACACACATCATCGCACGCGAGGAGTTACGCAGAAATTTTTGCGAATTAAAATGATGATCGAGTCATTTTTAAGCACTTTTCTAGATTCATTCAACACACATCGTTGTGTGTGCACACATTTATTTATTAAACGTTTTCAAGAAAGGGCGTAACGCACTGAACACAATCGATGCAATTACATGGTGCATCAAGCACAATTTCCAGCAATGCAATGCGAGCTATGTGTTCAGCTATACGTAATACATACGTACATACATACAATCAATTACATCACATTTTGACATTCGAAAGTATGATGCAATATGCAAAACCATTCATTGTGTCCAGCGCCGCTTCATTTTAAATCAAAGATTCATTTCTTTCCGTATTACCCCACAATCATACACATTATCTCGCTAAATTATACCAGAAGATTTGGTTGCCATCTTAAAGTCTGCGGAAATTGCTTCTAAGTCCTTACGAACAATAAGAAATGAGCTCAGTGTATACTAAGGGAAGCATTATCTATATCGCCCTCATTCGAGGGAATCACTTACTGCCCAAATCTAACGATACCTATCAGTGTGGAGACCGCTTGCAACAACAACCGATTCCACTGAGACAGAAAATGGTCGCAATATACGTAAACAAATATGATAAAATGATTTTTTAGCATTGACGAACTACGTGTTCCAAATTCGCCCTGAAAGCGTTATTGGCATTGAATGTTGCTTTCGAACACGCAAAACAGAAGCGTCTCGACGGAACCTCCGACGCGCACTTCATTACGTTACAAATTCTAGCAAATCTAATAAATCTGTGACAGTGGTATTCCTTCCTTGTAAGGAACAAAAAATTCGAATAGATTTTACATTAATGTCTTCTTTAGCGTATACAGAATAGATACGAAAAAAACATTTCTCGAAGTAATTATACCCTGCACAGCTTTAAGTGCAAGGATGTATTAAGTGTGTGTGCGGAAAGGACTTTAGTTAGACCCATCTTTTATTATAGCAATTCGTTCGTTTGGTCACTTCCCATATAACACCTTATTTTGAAAAACCGTTATATGAATAATTGTATTAAACGACGACGAGTGGGCTGTAGTCCACTGTTAAAGGTGAGCCGTGGCCGTCCACTATAACGTTTTTACTTCTTCTACGTTCTACCTAAAAATCGTGCTCCAAACGGCGATTGCATATTAACATAGAACGGAGCATATGCCAAGGCTAAGTAGAAATATTTTATGCATACAATCGCAAGCGAAAAGGCCACAACCTTGGCCTTTATAAAGCCTTCGACATCGCTAGCCTGTTCTGATGGCTTACAAAACTAATTAATTTTGCAAAGTAAACGCAGCCAATAGTAGGCAAATAGACCCTGAATATTGCGCGCAACCTACTTGGCAACTCTCAAATCTTATACAGCTCACTCCTCTCATGGTGAATGAAAGTAAACGTAAAGAAAGCACAAATACAAGCAAGAAAAAAAACCTGCCTTCAATGTCCGTATTCGCAATTTATGTCTATTCCAAAACTTCATCTGTCTGTAGCCAAATTAACTAAAACAAGTAAGAAAATTATATTCGGTCGTGACCGAATCTTTTATACCTATCATTGTCTTCAAGCAAACGGAAAAAATTTTCATACTCTTTAATACGGAATGGTGCGGCTGATTTCTTCTATTTTCATAAAAGTTTTTATTAGACGCGTGGACGTTGTAGACGTGTCCTCTGAAAAGTTTAGGTCGCTTCCAAATTCGGATATCGAGTTACGCAGACGGGCAGACGGGCATGTTTTGGTGCATTCCAAGTGTGAACCTGGGCAAAGAATTTATTTACTTTATGGGTTTCAAAAAGCTTGTTTCTGCGCCTTATAAAGGTATTGAAAAAAAATTAAACTTTACTATACTTTAACACTGAGTGGGCGTAGCCATATTTTCTATTTTTGAACACTATAGCATCGCCTATACAATATGCATTCAAATTTTTGTACACTTATCTGCTATACTTTATGAGTAATGAGAAAAAAAAATTTTTTATCCATTTTGAAAAACAGAGTTGTCCACAGTTTACGTAATATTGTAAGCGTGTCCTTCGACCGATTTAGGTCATTTTCAATACCAACCTGCGTGCAAGAGTTTCCTATGTTTCTGCCAAACTTGAAGTTGATATCTTCATTTTTGCAGCCAGCAGAATGTTTACAACAGACATTACACAGACGGACATGCTTAAATCGATTCATAATTTGAAACTGATCATGAATATATATACTTCGTTTTGCAAAATGAATACACCCCTCTCTCAGCATATGCGTAAAGTCTTAGCTGTCCATCTTAATGCTTGCAATCGGCGATTCTAACAAGAGAAGAATTATATAAATATTATATAGATTATGAGGTTTCTAATGATGCTTTCGCAGGTTCTAGAAAGAAAATGACCAAATAATCGTACTAACTATACCATCAGATGGTGGTAACAAAAATACACGATAACCAATAGTGCGCTACTAAAATATTTTGTTGCAACCGTACTACAGATCTATGGCAGCTTTATTTGAAAACAAAGGATACGCTTTGGTAGTAGTAGATTTTCATATCAGGATTTGTGCAAGCCTGTGATACTATTTAACTGTGATTATCTTAACTTGAAGTTAAGAGGAAATGCACGACATTTATTATTACTTTTTAAGCAAGATCCTGAGGATCCAAGCGCAAACTCAGTGACCGGGAATAACTGAATCGATTCTTCTACGTACACACCGATAAGGAGTCTGTAAAATTTCTCATGTTTCGTTGCAATAAGCGCGTTTTGAAAAATTGACTGTATAGTCACTCCCTGGAGGACGCAAAAAAGAGTGCTACACATCGCGTAACGCGGTTATCTTGAATAATTGTTTCATGAATAAATATATAAATCAAATTGTAGACGGATGTGCGATAAGCCAATTGTCGTAAATTATTGATACAATTGCACTTTAATTGACTCTGACCAGCACTTCGTTGCTAAAGATTGTGAAATTTTTCTGAATGTTGCATACATTCGCACAACCCAATACACCTCTGTACCGAAAGCGAAGTAGGGTAAGAAAAATCATTTGCAAATTATTTTCATGTGGTAAAATGTTCCAAGTCCCTCTTTCTGTCTTTTTCTCGCCTCAAAGATATTTATGGAAAATGCCAATGCTTCATTGGAATTGGAGAATCGAATCGACAGATATCCACATCAATGTCTATGTATCGTGTCTCCTCTCTAAACCGCTATCTTCAAAGAAATCAATTTTTGATACTAATGCTAAGTGATTTACAGCCTCTATGAAAAGATCTCTACCTATATAGTCCATGTGCGTTTGTCATCTCTTAACACGACAGACACACAAAGTAATGTTCAAAGGCAACTTTCTCTCCACAAGTACCTCCGCTTGAAGATTGTTTAAATAGAAATTTTGTGCATATGAATGATTCTACAAATGACAACAACGCTCTCTTTGCATAGATGTTCCATCCAAACTCCTATATACCCATTCGTGATGTGTTACCAGGAATTCTCGATTGTTTAATTCACTGCAGGAGCACATTCATTCATATCGCTCAATTTACGTTCAATAATAGTAGGGAGACATCAATTCTCAAAAAGCCAATTATATACGAATTTTTAATTACGGCCACCCCTTAATCACAATATATCTAACCAAATAATACAATTTCAAGGAAAATTTAATTTTTATCAACAAAATCGACTGATATATCAAAGCTTTAAATCTATAATTTAAAAAATTAATTTAATCTATATTAATTTTTGTAATTTTGTAACTCGAGCTAAGCAGCCAGTTTCAATATTAATTTTTCACTTTTTTTTGTTTATAAATTTAAAAAAATAATAATATAATGTTGAAAATTTACGCATTTGGCAAACAATGCTGAGATTTCAACCTTAAAATATCAAGGCTCATTTTTGCAATTTGTAACTTGGAGGACAAATAAATAACTTTCAAGTGTGTACAAGGTAAGTGGAAAGAGGAAGAGCATTTTGTACTTACGTCAAGTAAATTAATGATTTCATTACTACTGCGATGCATTTTTCGACCTTTTTTGGGACAACCAACGTCAACTAAATCGCCGTTGGGTAGAGCATGCTTGTAAAAACATTTATTGCCAAAGGGACACTTTCCGTCACCCTGAAACAAATAATTTTTATAATTTATGTATTATTCGATATGTGCTTGTTTACTCATTCGCTTACTTTTTTAAAATATTTGCAATCCTTGACGCCCAAAGCCTTGCGATAATCACCCAAAAGTTTCTCTTTCTCTTCTTTCGTTTCAACCCAAAAGGCACTGGGGCAAACAAAATCAGAAGATACGCGACATTCAGGGCAAGATCTGCAAATGTATTAATATTAACTTAACACCTCACACACACACAGTAATAATGTACCTGGGCCTATTACCGCAGTGTAGCATATTTTGAACCTGAGCTCGAAAATATCGCTTCCGAATCACAAAAAAAACAATTTTGGTCAAATGCTAAACTTTAAGGGAAAGCGATGTAACTAACATAGTGATAGAAAAAATTTCTAAAAGATTCGTACTTTCGAAAATACGAATTTCCTTAATTCATTCGGATATTGGAAAAAATGCTCAGTACTCAGACTCCTTCCTTGCATTCGTGACATTGGCAATAGTAAAGAAAAATGTAATATAGATATACGACATATAAATGAATCCTGCACTTATCCAGAAGGACATAAAGTATTATCAGGGTGCTTGGGCGCGCTAATCATAGTACACAAACCAACGAGATATTTCCACTTTTTATATTTACAACTTGTAGGAAAACCGATTTCGTGGCTTCAATAAACATTTTCAGAAGAAAAAAGCTATGTTGGCTGAAATTATCGAGGGAGATATCCGTTACTCGTAATGATCGTACCTAAATTGTTAGATAATAATCCCACATTGATCAAAAAAAAATTCCAAGATCACTCGACACCTTTGCAGTCTAACGTTGCGATAACATTGTTAACGCCCAAAATGATGAATATGTCAGGACAACAACCCTCCTTCATATACGGTAGCAAAAAGACGGCTCCTCTATTCAAATGTAGTGGGATTATGTTCGTGAGTTGAAATTCATTTGCGGCCAATTATCCGCCAATTGAATTGGGGCGCATTGAGATCTTATGTAATCAAGTAAACATAAGACCGTGAATGATCAGATGAGTTCTGCATTTATCAAATTTACATCAAGCACCCACTCGCTTGGAATATGCGGTAATTCGAAAGTACCCGAATTACATCTACAATTTTCAACTACTTGTAGTTGTTCAGTTCGAAGTTCGAAAACGATCAATGTGCTCAAAATCAATATACGAAGTAGTTTCGTTACCGAATTTTCTGGATTGCACCACAAATTTTGTAAATCGATCACGTTCGAATGTAACCTTGTAATGCAAATATTAGACGGGAAATATGTAACGTATTCAAAAATAGAAAATGTGATTTATTAAAACCCATAGATATTGCAGGACGAATTGCTACAGCAATCGTTTTCAGAAAACAATTTTGAATGATAAGATCACAGTTTACCAAATAATAAACTAAAATTCATTAAAATCATCCACCCACGTTGCATACGAAACGGCAATGAGCCAGATAGACTTGCTGCTTCTATAAAAACTCACATCATGCTTGCCAATAGGAGTAGGAATTTTTGATACGAAGACGTGAAAAGAAAGGTCATAGTTATAACGACAGATTTTTACATTTCATTATAGATTTTTTAGATAGAAAAGTTTATTCAAGACAAACTAACAAAATTACAAATAATACTGAGTCTATGCATAGCTTCATGCAGGACTCCATTGCCATTTCTTTTTCCTCTCGATAATATATTAATCGCGTTGGTAGAGTGAAAATTAAAATTTTCGCTATCGCCGTAAAATGATCGTTGTACTATGTTAGGCTTCATGTTTTGAGCATGATAGGAAAAAAAAAGAAAAAACAAGAATTTTCACAATGTTTCGCTTCTTTGAAAATAATTACGGCGCGATTACAGAGACAAAGCCATACGCAAAGCTATGTTCGTGGTTTGCGAAAACTAATATTTTCGCTCAGTCACAAGAACTTAACTGTAATCGATGTTCGATCAAAATTTTCTACAAACTAGAGACTGGCTTACGTACGTGAAACGTTTCACTAAAGTAAATAATTTGCGTGGAAAGTGGACGCAATTGGTTTATTGCACCACTTTGAGATGACTGCAACGAGTTCCCCTCGTGAAAGATGCAAAATAAAATATATTTAAAATCATACAACACACAAGTCAGCGCTCAATGAACTACTCTCTGTCGTTTCATTGATTTATCAAAACGTTAATTAGCATTTCGAATCGAAACAATATGACAAGTACTGCCTGTCTTTAAGGTTAGTAGCTTATGATAGATTCCTATGAAATATTACGTATATAATGCTAAAGGTTACGCACCTGGTGATCTTGTGTTCAAATTGTTTAGCTTGACGCCATTTGCGTATGCACTCCAAACAAAAGATATGATTGCAATTGGGTAATATACCAAAGCGCTTCTCACGTCCTGCCTTTTCCATAATGGTGTCGAAGCAAATGCCGCAGGTTTTGTCTTTCGAGCGCGCAATAGCAAATGACAATTCCATGGCTTGCTCATGTTGTTGCAAACATTCCTTTTTATGTTTTTTGCGCTGCGCCTCATCTTTGGGATGTAAACAGAATTGGTCGCACATTTCACATAACTCCATATGCAAAGAATAACTACAATACAGACCGAACGGGCAAGGACTTTCAAATGGGCACATTTCTTTCATTGAACCTGGTTCGGCCATATTTAGGACACTAACTCGATTTGCACCAGTACCGACTACGTCAGCCCATGAACGATTCGAGGACGCTGCCATATCTAGAGCACAGGCTTCGTTCATTATTTCACCCCCAGTAAGATTGGTTTTTGGAACAAATACGGGAGCGTTTACCCAATTACGTCGGCTAGTGCTGGGTTGTTCTTGTACCGGAAACGATGTCGTATTATTAATCATTTCGCCGCACGCCGCATCATGCGAGAAACGACACAACGTACCGAAACGACATATGCCGCGCTGAAAATATTTGCAAATTGCAGGATTTGTAGCCAGCGCCGTGGTGGAAGGGCTTATTTGATTACTATTTGCGAGTATTTGGCTGTTCGAAGACGACGGCTCATTTGTACTGCTTTCAGCTGCTGCTGGTGCCAAAGGTAAAGCAGCCGTTGCAGTGGTTAACGACACACTACTCATAACTGTGCTTACTTGCTTGCCCGCTTTATTGCTTATAATCAGAAACTGAAGTTGTCCTTGAGTGTTTTGCTTGCTTTGCTTGATTCAAAGGAATACGTTCGTATTACTAGTTTTCTTCTTCTTATTTCAGATGTCGTCTGAGCAATGTATCCGCACTTCTTGTAATGGATGTTGCCGCCGCATCCGTAAATTCTGAAAACTGTAAATAGCAAAAAACAGAAAATGCTATAATAACTGTTGTTCATCTTTTTTATTTTTCTTTGTAAGTTTTTTTTATCGCATTTCCTTGTCTACTTCTTATATATTCTATATTTATTCAAAATCACCATATATATATGTATGAAAATGTAAATTCTTCTTAACTTTTTTATGCTTTTCTTCTGATGATGGCAGCCAAAACTAACAACAACAACAAAATATTTGCCTAGTCATTGCTCTTAGGTGATAACCATTGAATTTTATACTTGATATTGATACGCTCGCAGACAAAAGAAGTTCCGTTTTTCTTTTTTATACATTCGTATCTTTCTATAGTTTACCTTTTCAATCAATCTGCGATAATATCGTGAAAGTTTTCAATAGGATTTTCTTAAGATGTAATTGCGTTTTGACGAAAATTCAGCAAGCTAGTGATGCAAAATTGTTAGCTATATGATTGCTTTGGTTACTCTAAACCGTAAAAGTAATCGTCAACACACTTTACAGAATAATATATATGCATTAACAGATTTTGATATATGCTTGTGCATCAGGATATATTCGTTGTTTAATATTTTATTTCACGATAGGGAATTACATGGGTTCGTTCAATCAAACGCGTGATTTTGTCATGCATTGCAGTGTATGCACGCTCTTCCTAACGTATTAAACATAGCAGGCGTTAGATCGCGCCAAAATATGAATGAATTCCAAAAATTTGAAAGTGCAAAAATATTCGTTTTAAAAATTAATATGAATATTAAGCTGTCCTGATTTATATTTACACAAAAAACAAATACAAACTTTACTTTCCCGACGTTTTCTTCAATGAAAACATATTTGACAATTAATGCATGTGAAGCATATGTATGCCTATTTGATTGCACCCCTGTGTGAAAAATCTGCTGATTTGTGCTTTTATTTACAACATTATCAGGAATAGAAAACGGATACAGAAAATCGCGATTTTACTCAGTGTCCAAAAATTTCTATCAGTATATTAAGCCAAAACTTGCTTCCATGTTATAAGACTTAATCAAGTGTATATGCTGTATTTATAATAAAAACAACAGGCGGAGGCGACTATTAATGTGTATAAACAGAAATATGATTACTCTTGCGTACAAATATTCGCTTGATTCGTAGTGTGTACAAACTTCGTCGTTGGTGCGCTTTTCAAATTAAAATCTTTTTTTTATACAACATCGAAATTGTCGCCGTATGGCAGTAGCAACTTTGACATCTACTATCGATGATAGATTAGGGGAATAGTTTGCAGCATATTACTTTAGGACCAATAACCCAAAAAAAAGGACCAACAAGCCACAAGATCTTTTCAACCAGCAATTGATTTCGTGATTTTTCGGAATTTCCGTAATTTTGAAATCAGTACGCATTGCAAGCATTGAATAGCATTTTATGGGGTTTATAGAATAAAGTGTTTAATTAAGCGAAATGATATTTTTAAGAAGAAACAAAATTAAGTAAATAAACCTGAAAAGGCTTTCTTTCAACACCCTTTTTCTTTAGTAGTTGGTGTTATTGATGATAATTGGAACAAAAATTCTCCAAGGTGGGACTAGTGGAACGAAAAGAGATACAACTATAATAATTTCTTAAAGCATTACCAGCTGTACAAAAGAATTTGAGTGATGCCATATTGAAAAGTTTCATTTATGCTGATATTACATATTTACGTAGCTCATTGTAGCAGGAGCATTATCAATAATTAGACACAATCTGAAGAGTGTGCTTGGAAAAATGTTGCAAAAATCGACAGCTCAATTTTTGGTGCCAGCTGTGCGTAGCCTTGTGCATCGCCGTTGCCAATCTGTGGTTTCTTCACCACCAACCCAAAAGGTTTCTACAGCAGTAAGTAATCAAAAACTTTTCAAAACGGAAAGTTACGTAAACCTCTGCAAATAAAATTAAATATCTCCTTTAGGAAAAGATAATTCTCGGTGGTGGCATGTGCGCTGCTTCCTTATTTATTCCTGCTTGGGTATTATATCATATCCGGGAATATCGTGGTTTAAAATAAATCGTCCCTAATCCTGCGGCGGACAAAATCAGGTTATGTTTAAACGGGTGATTGAATTTCGCACGCAAGAATGTCGAAGTGTATTTTCTCTCAAATAAATCGATTAAAGTAAAATTATAAAATAATGGGTTTTATTTGACGCACATCTTTATTCAAACGGCTCAGTACGCCAAAGTGTTCTGCGCAAAATTAGTTAGTACAATCTTATTCAAGCCAAATGCTAAATAATTATTTTCAGAATCGCCCATAATTTTTTACTTTTTGTCGGCCTTGCCTTCAGACTTTTTATCTTTATCCTTCTCTCTGCTCAAAGAACCCACTGCATCACGTACGGCCTCCGAGTGTGGGTCAACACCGGGCAAATTTTCCAATACACTTTGTAGAAAAGCAGGATCACCAATAACTTCAGAATAATCTTCATCTATATCCATTGCAGCGCTTTCTTCTGTCTTAGGACGTTTAGCTTGCTGAGTAACAGTGTCATCTGATACAAAGAATTGCATATGCCTGTTATCTGAAGAATTTTACAAAAGCATTTCTTTACCTGCATCTTGCATAGACATTTGCATGGCGAATGCTATCTGCTCTTCTTCAGTCATATTAGCAAAGTCAGGCAAATTATCATCGTTCTATACGGGTATAGAATGAATATATACATATGTATGTATGTTAAAAAAATATATAAAATAAACATATATACGCAATAAAAATGTGCTTCCTTTATTTCTTTACCTGCTCACTAGACATGGCCAAAGCGCGTTGCAACATAGCTTCCTCTGAATTCGGTTCGTTAACTGAGGCGGCAGTGGCGGTAGTAGTAACAATTGGTTCCTCGCCACCATCATTTCTATTTGCTTCACTACCACCAGAAGCGTTGGAGTTAGCTAAAGCCCGACGTTGTTCCTCTTCTTGACGTGCTCGCTGTTCCTCCATAGAGACACGCAATGCTAAAGCCAACTCTGGATCTTCGTTCGGATCAACGCCAAATTCAAAACCGGCGCCACCCAGACCAGCTCCCCCCATACCATCTTCGCCCTGAATAATAGGTGAGGTCAACAAAGCATCTGACAAGCCAGAACCCCTTGGCACACTGACCAAATGGGAACCGGTGCCATCTTTGCCATTTAAAGTATTGATAAAAGCTTGCAATATTTCATTGTTATTGGAATGATCTCCAAAACTAACAATATCTACATTGACCTTCTCCTTTTTCAAACGCTTTGCCAACTTGACCAATTCTGCCTCCTCGTTGCTGACAGGAGAGCCCACAAATACAACAATGCGCATTTTGTGATTTTTACCCTGGCGATGTTTCAAAACCAGCTAAAATCGTCAATTCATGTGAGTTTTGAGCAAACATAATAAGATTAAAAACTCACATGAGCAATGCGAACACCAGTCAAGAGATTAATTTCTCCTTTCGGCTGTATTAAATGCATTTTTGAAAATATACGTCCGACATCACTGGTTAATGTGGCCAACACCTCCACAGTACTATAAAACACAAATCAATCTGAATTGTATAGACTTTCAAAGGAAATGAACTTCTTTAACGTACTTGGCGTAGGTCATTAAGCCCACATTGTTTTCAGGATTAGAACGCACTTTTGTTAGACATACCAAATTGATGCCATCTTTTTGCACATTTAAACGTGTAGGAAAGTAATCACCATTGCGTTGATAATCACTGTTATCAAAACTAAAAGCATAAAAACAAGATATAATTAAAAATTACGAAAATACAATAGCAAATGCAAAACAACGCAAATAACAAGAGGCCTTATATTCTATATTGTTTCACCCAAATTTAAATTGCATTTGCATAATGAATATCAATTAATAATTTTAATTTTTACAATAAAATTAGCTCACCAGATCATAGTACTCTCCAGAACCATTTTTGTTAGTTTTTTTAGTTTTCGCTTGTCATCAAAGCTGACACAACCATAAATTCTAATTTAATCTGTCTGTTTATATGCGAAAAGTTAACAATCACAATTTTCAATGTAAAAATACAACCCTAAAAGTGCTTAACTCATTAATATTCTCGAAAGCACTTTAAGCTAGACAACTAGAAGCAGAATTGTACATTTATGACTTAGAATAGCAAGTAGTACGTGAAGTGAACGCCAGTTTAAAAATAAAAACAGGAATGAACAGAATATTGAATAAAGAATGGACGGAAAAGTTTATAAAAGCAAAATAAAACGTTTCAGCTACTTTCTGCATTGAAGCCCATTATAAGCTTAAGTTAAGTCATTGCAATTTGAAGCAAGGTATCCTTTGCAAGTTAATGCTGTCCAAGAACCCTAAAAAGAATGTGTATATTCAAGATTTGTATATAGATTTGAATAAATGTATCAATGAAAAGGGAACGCTCCATCTTTGAGAATAAAGTGAAATTTTTATTTCTTCAATTTTTCTATCTAAATTTACGAAAGCAGGGAAGACAGATGAATTCGCGATACTTTCAAGTTGTATTTCCGCTTTTAACGTCCTAGACAACATAGATAAATTGATTAACTTATATTTGCTGATGAAGAATGTATCAATCTTAGATGATTTTTTCGCACTTATATGGGTACATCATTATTTATGCATTATTCTTAGACGCTTCCGGTTAACCAAAATAGGTCAATACGCGCTATAGATTGTAAGTTGAATGCTTTCAATGCAGGATCAAACTTCTACGCTATCCAATAATAGCTACGTTTTGTGCGATTCCATGCGTTTCCATATTTTGCGAAAATATATTGTAAACAGAATATTTAATGCCCATTTTTTGCTTGTTGCCGAATTCTATGTAAAGATCATTGCGTAGAGAATTATAATTTCTGTGGCAGCTCTTTACGCATCATGTGATAATTAGTAATTACATTCGATCAGTTCCCTTCGCTGGAATATCTTTTTATCACCCAAATTAAGTTTAAAGTAAAATAAAAAAATGGTTGATTCTTATGTAGCGCCTTTGGTTATCACTTGTATTTGGGCCTTTGTTGGCATAATTTGTCCTTTCTTTGCTCGTGGGCCCAGTAAAGGGTGAGAAAGCATACAATTTTATATCTCATGAAAATATAAAATGTAATTTATTTCTAGAGTTACTCAATGCTGTTTGATGTTAACTGCAGCTACTTGTTGGCTTTTGTAAGTTTACTTTGTTCTTTCATAATTTATTTAAAGATCAATTTCATAATATTCAAAGTCGTGACACTTCTTTTTAGTTGGCTTTGTTGCTACATGACTCAAATGAATCCTTTGATCGGCCCTAGACTAAGCCGTAATGAAATCATGATCATTGCGAAGGAGTGGGGCCACGAGATAAAAAAACGTTACAGAGAGTATGCATTAGTACGCACTTCCTTATAACTACAAAAATGTATAAATTTTTTTCTTCCTGTAAATAAATAACCTGATAAAAACGACTAACAAGGCAGATAAGTCTTTTTATTAATACTTTCATTGCTTCTTTAAAAAGACAAATATTTATTAAGACAGAAATTACGATTTTATTTTCTCCTTAAAACTAATTTGTTTTGCTGATAGCAGCGTGAAAGTAACAACTTGCCATGGGTTTTGTCAAGAACCGCAGCAAATATTTGCTACTTTTGTACAGGGATCGTCATAGAGTTTACTTTGCATTCAGTAAAACTGGAAAAAGAAGAAAACAAATCGTAATCTTCAAATGATAAGCATATTTGGTTTCTTAATCAGCGAATAATCCGAAACCCATGTCTTCATCCTCTTCTTCGGATTCTTCCTTCTCCTCTTTTTTCTCTTCAACGGGTGCGACGACAGTCACAGGAGCAGCCGATACAGCAAATTTGCTCGGGTCTTTTATGTATTCCTTAATGGTAGCGGCTTCCTTGAATTCGATCTCTGTAGTGGCCGCAATAGCTAGTAAGTTCTTGAAGCCGTTGGCAATGCTGTGAGGAGCTGAAGCTATGGTTGGATAGCCGACTTCCAAACATACAGCAGCCAAATTGGCTACACCAGCCTGGAACTTCGCACGCAAATCTTCGGGTTTGATATCCAAGATTTCCGGAGAAAATATAGAGCCGGAGTCGTACACTTGGTTAATGACCAAACCGTAAGAAAATGGTGAAATGTTTAACATGTTAAGTAAAGTGGCTTCGGAAGCGCCCACTTTATCACCAGGCTTTAAAATAGGTACATCATTGATAATTTCAATGGTACCTTTGGAAATTTTTGTGGGTATAGACAAGGCTTGGAAGAAAGATGTCTTCTCGGGACCCAAACCGGTGTTTTGAGCAGGAATTACTACGGGTAAAGGTGCAATAGCACCAGCACGAGCTGGAGCACGCACTTTGGATTCCAGCAACTTGTCACGAACCTCAGCCAAATCACCCTTGGTAAACACGAAACCTACATTACCTTTAATATGAGGTAACAATTTTTCTAGCTGTGGATTACTTTCCAGATGACCGCGAATAGCTTTGCGCATCATTGTATTTTTACCCATCAAAACTATACCCATGCCACGCAGGCTGATGCGGATGGTCTGCATTTGACGTGAACCAACATTGTCGGCACCCACAATAAAGCATTTCGGGTATTCGTTGAAGAGTTCCTAAAAATCGTAGAAAAAAAAAAAAGAATATGAACCGTAGACTTTTTTCCAGTTTTTATATTTGAGTTTTTTTTTTTGCTGCATCAGACTCGCTTTAAAAGCATTTTTTCAACATTCCTTATAATAGAAATGCCTGGGTTCAGCTTTTTCAAGCAAGGCATTTACTCAATATACGTTTAGACGGACAATTTTGATCATCATTCAAAATTACAAATGTAGCAAACTACGACTTACACTGCATTAATGAGTAAAATGAAATACTTACAACGACTTTAAGGAAATATTGCGCTTTCCAGGCAGCTTTGTTCTCCCTAACCATCTTGATACAAGGTTTTTGTAATTAGGGACTCGTAAATACTGAATTTAAGAACTGAAATTGTAAAAAATTTGACGTTAGCGTAGACATTTTCATTATTCCTACAAAGATGTTCATTAATTGTAACATTTTGTGAAAGGATGTCTACAGATTTTCCAGATTATAATATTATATACATATACATGAAGGTATATACCCACATATACATATATATATATTCAAAACCCACCAAAGCACAAAACTGCACAAGTTGACGTCTTTGACGAAAATGAACGCAAGCAAGGAAATTACTTACAGATTTATTGACGTATAATGAGGCAATCACAGCCAACTTCAATTCGATAAAAAGTTTGGGGGACCAATACAATGATGCGTTATTCCGTTTTTCGGATTAATAAGTCCCAAGTGATAAGCACAACGAGAATGCGCGAAATCGGTCTAAATGCAAACAAAAATCCATATATTCAAAAGTAAAAGTAAGCTAAAGATCAACATATATATTACGTAAAAACAGATGTCTATGAAAAAGGCCGGTAATTAAATTAAAGAAATTAATTGGATAAATAAACTCTAAATTTAAAATAAATTGTTTTTAATTCTTCTTGTGTTTTTTTTTTTCTTTATTTTGTTTCGCTTTTATTACACACGAAGTCTCGTGAAAAGTCAGTAAAGCTGAAATATCTTCCATAAGGTAGGGAAGTGCGGCTTTTAATGTCTCAACTACTAAATTACGTAATTTGTTGGAATATAAGCGAAGTTTTATTGTGTTAGGGCCCATGAGTTTCATAAAAGATCGGTGAAGTTAAAGTTCCATCCTAAAAATAGGAATAACGCATCCTTGGAGGAAGCACAATGGGCCGTTATTCTTATTTCCCTCAACTTCATCGATTTCTTACAAAACTTTATTGGCATTTTCAAATCATATCTTTTGGCATGTATACATACAAGAAATCGAAAGATAATTTCTCTTAAATCTTAAAGTTATTTATCTAATTTATGTTTTTCTTACACCAAAGCAAATGTTTTTTTGATTTGCACTTTTCGTGTATATATGCATTACTTGAGAGCTATAAATGGTAATTTCCAAAATATGGTTCAGTTATACACAAAAAGGTCTTCGATGGTGTTATAAAATTCAAGCAGATTATAAAGCTTAATAGAAGTGTGACTTTTTATAAATCTGTTGTTTATGCTTACGTCTATTTCTTTAATTTTGGTTACTAAAACCATATGTTTTTGCTTACGTTTTCCTAGTAAAACAATGTGAGAGTTTTAAACCCGAAAACGAAAATGACACCTTATTGTGTCAGTCCCTATTGTCTTTAAAACTTATCGCATTTGTAATTGTTATGCGGCAATTTTATAACTCTGGCTTGTTAGTAGATATTTAATATATTTCTCGGTAGTGGCGTTTCCTTAAGTTATTGATTAATTATTAAATATAGTAATAAAAATGACTGCTTTCGAAGGTAAAAATTAGGGATTTACATGTTGTTTGCTTACTAATTTGGTTGAACTAATTTTAACGTTTTGTATAGAATTTGGTGTATTACCCGAAATTGGCAAAGCAATCGATGAAATGGAATGGACGTAAGTTTTTTGCATCCATATGCGATAAGGTGCTGTAAACGTAATTTGATTTATTAGATTACCCACCGATGTCCAGGCCGAAGCTATTCCTCTTATTTTGGGTGGCGGTGATGTCTTAATGGCCGCTGAAACTGGCTCAGGTAAAACGGGTGCCTTTTGCTTACCGATATTGCAAATTGTATGGGAAACTTTGCGGGACTTAGAGGAAGGCAAAACGAAAAAAATTTCGGGATCAGCAGGAGGTGTGGCTCCATGGACAATGTCATTCTTTGACCGCGGATCGGCTATGGCTGTCACTCCTGATGGTTTGCGGTGCCAGTCTCGCGAATTTAAAGAATGGCATGGTTGTCGATGCACCACTGGTGTTAAAGGGAAAGGCAAATTCTACTATGAAGCCACTGTAACGGATGAAGGCCTTTGTCGTGTCGGTTGGTCTACTCAGCAAGCTAACTTGGATTTGGGCACTTGCCGTTATGGCTTTGGCTTTGGCGGTACTGGTAAAAAATCGAACAATCGTCAATTCGATGACTACGGTGAGGCTTTTGGAAAAAATGATGTAATCGGCTGTTTTTTGGACTTAGAAAAAATGGAAATTACATTTTCCAAAAACGGCCAATTATTGGGTGTGGCTTTTCGTTTAAACGATAACCTTAACAACGAGACATTCTATCCAGCGGTAGTTTTAAAGAATGCCGAAATGTCATTCAATTTTGGAAAAAGTGAATTTAAATACCCTCCCAAGGGTGGGTTTATAGCTACTACAAATGCAGATTCACATCACACTAAGTCCAATCCTTTGGCTAGTCCTAGTACTAGTGGCGGAGCTGGAAAACCGGTTGCCAATGCTCCTCAAGCTATTATAATAGAACCTAGTCGAGAATTAGCCGAGCAGACTTATAATCAACTCGAGAAATTTAAGGTGCACCTATCAAATCCGGATGTATGTTCCTTGCTCTTGATCGGTGGCGTTAAATTAGAACAGCAGAAGTCTGCATTGCAGCAAGGCGTACACATTGTTGTAGGCACTCCAGGACGTCTAGAAGAAATGATAAATGGCGGTTTTGTACAACTAACTCATTGCAGGTTAGTAAACTTTTAAAAAATTCATAAATATTTAAAGGAGTAAAATCATTTTTTTTAAATGGTTGTAAAGGTTTTTCGTCTTGGATGAAGCCGACGCTTTGCTTAAACAAGGCTATAGCGACCTAATTGAAAGATTGCACAAGCAAATTCCTAAAATGACCTCTGACGGACGCCGTCTACAAATGGTTGTCTGTTCGGCTACTTTGCATGCATTCGAGGTAAAGAAAATGGCCGATCGCCTAATGCATTTCCCTACGTGGGTCGATCTAAAGGGCGAAGACGCGGTTCCTGAGACTGTCCATCATGTCGTATGTATGGTAGACCCTCAGAAGGACACCGTGTGGCATAATTTGAGACAGCGCATACGTACTGATGGGGTGCATGCTCGAGATAATGTCCATCCACAAAATCTCGTACCAGAAACCTATTCAGAAGCGGTTAAGATCCTTAAGGGGGAATATTGCATACGCGCAATACAAGAGCACAAAATGGATCGGGCTATTATCTTTTGTCGCACTAAATTAGATTGCGATAATCTCGAGCAATATTTTAGAACTGCAGGCGGCCAAAGGTACTCATGCGTTTGCCTCCATGGGGATCGTAAGCCTCAGGAACGTAAACAAAATTTGGAGAGATTTAAAAGAGGTGAAGTTAAGTTCCTTATATGCACAGATGTGGCCGCCAGAGGTTTGGACATTACTGGCCTACCATACAGTAAGTTCGCGTAACCATCTAATTTCGGAGGTTTTTGTTCATTCAAATTGGTTTTATTTTAAGTGATTAATGTTACTCTGCCCGATGAAAAATCAAACTATGTGCACCGCATCGGTCGTGTAGGCAGAGCTGAACGTATGGGTTTAGCCATTAGTTTAGTGTCTACGGTTCCCGAGAAGGTGTGGTATCATGGTGATTGGTGCTCGTCGCGTGGTCGTAATTGCTCCAATACCAATCTGACTGATGCCCGCGGTTGCTGTATCTGGTATAATGAGAAAAATGTGGGTCCAATCTTCTATTTTTATTTTGGCTAAAATGAAATGAAATCTTTGCCTTGCTTTTAGCTTTTGGCCGAAATTGAAGATCATTTGAATATAACCATACAACAAGTGGATAAAGCCATGTCTGTTCCAGTTAACGATTTTGATGGCAAAGTGGTTTACGGTGAGAAAAACCTTAGCACCGGAACCGGTTATAAAGATCATGTCGAACAATTGGTGCCTGTTGTACGAAAACTAACCGACTTAGAGCTGCAATCACAGTCTTTATTTTTAAAACGTTTGAAAGTTTAAAAATGCATATTGAATCAAAACAGAAGGCAAACAAGAGAAGGAGAAACAGAACATAAGTCCAACATAATTACATATTTTGTGTTGATGGAATTAATAAAACACGCATACATATATATTAATTATTACTAAAAATTTGTTGAAATTGTTTCTACAATGCTATTGATTAGTTACCGATTCTGTGTACTCTTTCGCTCCTTTGTCCTCCTCTTCTTTCTCCAGATCTTCTTCATCTTCTTCTTTAAACTCGGTTCTCATCTGTTGCAAGTGCAACAGCTGTTTGCATAATTGGTTACCAAATGAGTTAACATAACCGGGACTTATTTTATCTAGCAGTGCATGCGGGGTCTCAAATATGTCATCTTCATCTGAATTGGGTACAACCTTATCAGCATCTATCGAGTCATATGTTTCAGAGACGATGCGAAATCCCATATTGCCAACATGTATGCAATAGGTATTGCCTTCGAAAGTGCGTAAATTTAGATACATTTTACTCTCAGTAGATGGCAATATGGAGGATATATTAATTTCAGCTACATGCGCTTTAACATCGTTAATAATGGCTGCAGCTTCTTCCACCCAATTAATCAAATGCTCATCGCTTTCGTCGCTATTTAAAGTCTCATCGGTAACAGTAATATTAGAAGTCATTTTAAAGTTTTTCGTATATAAAATAAAAATAAGACGTTTTAACGGGATAATTAAAATTAGGAGCCGTCTAGGACGACTTATTTGATTTCTCTTACAAGTCCAAGGCAACCCTATTGAAACAGCTGATTTTCCAGCCATATGTCGCAAGGTTACCGCACTTTTGGAAAAATCAAAGGGATATTTTTCGCATAAAATGCATTTTTGTACTTTTGTTGAACGAGGCAAATGACCTGCGTCTTTGTCGAAGCAGTCGAGCTCGTTGTCCGATCTAGCTCCTTCCAATTCGTCCGTGATCTTTCTAGTAAACAATGTAGGTTTCTTTTCCAATTAGTTGAATTTTGTTTACATAGTAAGAGGTCATCATTGACTTTGTTGTTGCATTTTGCAACTTCGTTTTTTTAATTTCGTTGACGCACGTGTGTATGCATGTGTTTATTTGTTTACATTCTAAAAAAGGTGCCGCGATTTTTTTTGTTGCATCTTGCACTGTCACCACAGTTGACAGTTTACTTTTTATATCCTTACCCACCTGTGGTACAAGAAAGATCTGAGATAGACGTACCGTTTATCATATCGATCGATGTAGAATCATTTCCTTTCTTTCGATCAAAGTTTGTGTCTAAACAATTTGCATTTTTGTGTTCAGCATAGAGTTCGCAATTTTTCAGATATTTCGATGCAATTTGTTACAACGACCAAGGGGGCCAAGTATGAAAGCTATTGAAATTGGTTCGGATTGCACCACCTTTTTGACCACTTCCCATAAAACGCATTATTTTGAAAAGTCGTCGTTATATGAATAACTTTTTTAACCGAAGTAGTGTAGGGTATTTTATGTAACAAGTCTATAATCCACTATCCTGTTTTTACTGATTTATTTAAACAGCTTTGCGCAATCTTTTTGACAGGACACATAAGCCATACTGATTGAGTGAGTTCAGTCAATCTCAACAACAACAACAACAACAAAGAAGATAAGATCAAAGCATTTTCTAACCTTACAAATTTAGGAATTAATTCCGTTTTATTTAGAAGCGAGAGTACACTTACGTGAGAATATGAGCGAAGACAATGTCATCAAGAGCAAGAGCGGCGACGCATGTCAAGAAGAAGTTGTTGAACAACATCAAAAGCTACAACAGAGACGCAAGAGCTCTCTAAACAAAGAGGAGTATTTGCTAATAGATGAACTACTGATGGATTTAGATTAATTTCTGTAATTTGAATTATTTTTACATTTTAATAATTATTACTTGAATTAATTTTCATTTTAATAATTATTAAATGAATTGCTATTATGCCTATATATATATATATATATTAGGCTTGTCTGTCCGTCTGATGTCTATCCATCATTCTACAGGTCGGGGTTTCTGAGATATTTCAATGAAACTTTGTACACCGACATGCTTTGACCAAAGGACGAACACTATGGCAAGTGGTTCGGATCGCTTCACATTTTCGACCACACGCTTATATTAAAAACAATTGCAATTTTCAAAGTTCTTCGACAGAACATGCCGAGTAACAATAATTTGACATTGTAGACTGGTATGAAAACTTTGGCTCGATTGTGGTAGTTCTTTGAATCCCCTCTTATATGACCGTTCCTACGAAAACTGAATCTCTATAAGATAAGAAGGTACAATTTTCAAATTTCACGGTGAAAATTGGCTCATAATAATAAATTGACAATGAAACCTTATCAATCAACCTTATCGAATTTGGATCATGTACGTTTATTTTTTGGATACAACAGCATGTAAAAATTTCTTGGAAACGTAGACCTTTATATATAAAAAAGCTTTCGCATGAACAGTAAGCCCTTCAGGAAAAGTTTTATTTTTAATATTTTATAATGGAAATCGTCTGGTAGCTATTTGGTAGGGAATTTGGATTACGTAGGTGTACTTTTAAGACCCCAGCATATGTAGGTGTTATAATGAGACGTAAACCCTTATATGAAGAGAAAGTCAAATTTATAGGTCTTTATGATGGAAATTGAAAAATTATGCAATTTTTTGAAAGTAGGCAGGAGATGTTTTATGCAGAAATATTTGAAGTTGTCGCATGCCGATTGGTATTGAAAGTGGGTTAAGTTAGTCCAGGAACAATGTAAACTGAGAAAACCTCTGTTTTTCGAAAAGAAGAAAAGATTAGTTTCTCGGTCATTCCTCATAAACTATAGCAGGCAACTGCACAAAAATTTGATCGTGTATTCTATGGGCAATGCGGTAGTATCTCTACAAAAATACAAAATTTAACCACACCTTCTCAATATTATAGTATATCAAAGTTTAATTTTGTTTTAATACCTACCTTTACAACGCGCAAAAACCCCATCAAATATATAAATTCTCGGCCAGTTTCAAATTCGGCACGCATATGTCCGCCTGTCCGTCTGGCTAACTGTGCAGTATCTATGATAAACAATGTCGCGTTAGCGAAAATGAAGAATTTGCAAAAGTATTTGGAAGTGACCTAAGCTCTTCAAAGGACATGCCTAATGGGCCGACATTATAGTATACCATACAATAAATTAAATATCAACAAGTTCAAAAATATGCAAGGTATGCAGAATACACGGTATGGCATGGCAGGCTCTTCAAGTTTATACTCGCGTCTCCTTACTTTTCTTTGGTGGCATTTACGCAAGCATGAATTTCTTGGATTTCTGTTTGAAATTCTTTCAAAAAAAATTACGTCTCATTTATAGGTTTCGTTGGTTGCATTCGCCACTTACGTATTAATTCATCGATGGGAAAAACGAACATTGTTCAACATATTTTACGCTTTCCATTGACCATGTTTCCCATGCTATTATTCAATACGCTTCAAATAACTTTTCTTTTAAAAGAAAATTAATATTTTTCGTAGCTATTTTTCGTAGGACATTGATTTTTAATTTGCTAAAAATATTTTGCTTACCATTCCCTTTTTTAATCTTTAACCTACGCAATTTAACGATTGTTGCCGGGGACATTTTAAAATTTAATCTGATTACTCGAACTGACAAAGATAGAAGGTATCCATCCAAGCTACGACAAAAGAATATTCTCGCCAAGTCTTGAGACGGCGTTTCTTCTAAATATTACAAACAAAGTCATCCAGTTTATCCAGTTTATTATTATCGAAGGCAAAATTCTAATTTCGCTTCGAATTTCCCTTCCCGGAACTAAGACATAATATCGATACTTCTTTAGAAGAATTTGCCGAGAAATACTTTTAAAAGTCATTGATAACAGCGATAAGAGCGATAACATGAATGCGAAAGGATCGCTGCGGTGATTTATATTTTTTTACATCTGGTTATAAGGATTTGATATTAATATCACATCATTACGATGTCATAAAGACGATGGACTCTTTTCAGATCCCGTCGTTAACCTAAGTTTTGCAAATCAACGTAAGTAGATTATGATTACCGAATGGATTCCTATAGAACTCGTCAATCCAGATCTAGAGTTATATCCGTAATATTTCAAAACAAGGGCAATGCATTTGCTTGTTAATCCTAGCGATTTGTTATCTTTACCGAATGGCTGGTTCCATCATGTACATGGCGGAAAAGCCACGTATGCATAGCAATGAATTTCTATTATGACATCGATCGGCCACGATAACCGCCGTTATTGCTATTTTCGCGTATGCTAGAGGAGTTGACTTTCCGTTCATAATAAGATAGTCTACACATGGTAATTAAACGTATATATGTGTGTATGTATTTATTGCTTTAAAATACACAACAGAAACTATATCAAAATACAATGAAGAGGTGTTGCAATATCGTTAGCCCAGGGCGTAGGGAATGCCTCGTGAAATGCACGTTCAATTAATATTAAAGCCAATACAAAAATACAGTCATAGTTAATACACGTAATAAATGTTAAGAGGTTACAAACCTTATTACAGACGAAGGGTGTCTTGTTAAGAGTGAAATGTAAGAGAAAGGGTATGAATAACTTCATTTGTACCTTTTTATTCCGATTGTTCCGATAATTTTATATTTAAATCTTCTTGTCCACGCTCGTTGGACTTTTCAGTTTTAAAATCTTTGTCCATTTCCTCTGACTTGGCGAGACTTGGAGAAATCAAAGCACAGGCTCCTTCTACATTATCGTGATTCTCAGCATCAGGATTTTCTTTATTTTCAAATTCTATAGACTCATGTTTGGACGCGTTGTTGTTATCAACATTTTCGTTAACCGGCCCAATCAAGGCAATGTTAGGATAGTTATTATTATTACTCGCCGATGAGCAATTCTGATCGGCTTCGGCCAAATCCCCATCATCCGCTGTCATGATTTGCGTTTGATTATTACTCTTGTTCTGGGCTTTTTGCGAATTACATTTATTCTTACTAGTATTATTATTGTGGTTCTCGTTAGTATTACTGAATACATTGTTCTCCAAATACTGTTGATACCAATCCAGAAATTCATCTCTCTCACGCGGTAAAGACAACTTTTTTATTTTGGCGTAAATTTTTTTCGGCGATATACTGGTAACGCCGCCATTGGTAGCGATTGTATTATTGCTTGCCGACGGCACTGTCTGAGCATTCTGAACTACCGTAGCTGTCAATTTGGCAATCTCTGCTAGCAAAGCGTCATTTATATGGGTATTGGGATGGGTTTGATTGCGAATGCGTGTTATAATATAAGCAATAAGATCATAATTATTGGGATTAGTATTAGTACAGGTCGAATTGGCAGTCGAAGCAGTGCTAGAGCTGGAGCTAAGTAAATTGTTCGCACCACCATTCTCATCACCCTATAGAAAAGAACCATTAAAAGAGAATTGTGAATCAAATGTAAGATATGATTAAGCGTCGTGATGAGAACTTTTTCGCCAGAGATAGCTTCATTAGTGACACGGCAAGCGAAATTTGGCATGAAAACATTCATGCTTCCTAAATCGTGCGTGAGCAGTGAATGTGTATAGAGAACACTGAACAGCTTAGCATTTATCTGGAAAGCCTAAGTACGTTAAATGACAATCAATATCGATGAAAGTCTTGATTTATGATATCCGGGAGAAATATACAGGTTTCGTAAACCAAGTCACCAACATTTTCGTTTCCGGGTTTCTCTGCGAACAGATGGTTTTGCTTGTCACATATAAAGAAGCAAAATTGTTGAAATTATATGGTTTGATTTCATTTAGGAAACACAATAACAGGCTTAGGAGAAAGCCTTCAGAATTCGATTTTTGCAAATGACTTACTGGGCTACTATGTCTTGGCGGACTTGCGATATGTTTTCGGATCGTTTAAGAAGAAATCTAACATTATTCTTAAAGAAATAACATGAAGAAACTAGTCAGTCCTTCCTATAGGCATAATTTCGTTTTATTGGTTATTATAGACTCTTTTCAAGCTTGAACGTTTAGTAATTGGTCTTCATGTTCGGACTTGTTTTTAAGGAACTCTATGCACAGCACTTTCCTCAAGTTTTCTAAGATTTTTTTGTCTTCCTTTCTATATAGCTAAACTTTAGTTAACGCCTATAGCTAACTGTATGCTCTAGGGACTGAAAAGGTCTCCACATTCTTTAGGTTTTTAACTTGCTTACTTTTTTCTCGTTGGGCTGACGATTTTGTTGTTGGGCGGCTAAACTGCAAGCTCCCTTTAGATTTTCATCTTCTTCATCCAAAAAATTCGAGCTGTTGTTGTTGCTGCTACTAACGTTATTACTAGCAGTTTGTTTGCGTTGATTTTTACGTTTTTTCGTAACATTTTTCGTGAGGCCCGTAACTAAAGGACGCAAGTTTGTGTTTGCATGATGAGCATTAGCACCACTAGCACTAATTGCGGCGACGCTGTTGTTCATTACACTGTGACGCCAATTGCAATCCTCTTCGGGTTTCTCATTATCCATATTCAGCAATAACAATGGTGAGTTATCTGTCGAAGTCATTAGTAAATCAGTTTCAGTATTCATTTTGGCGGCGTTTAATTCACGATCATTGACCGCAGTTGTATTTAAAGCTAACGGCTGCTGTTGCTGCAGTTGGCCTCTTTGTTCATTTAGATACATTTTACGCATGGAAATATTCGATGAGATATTGTTAATAACTTGTCGGCTGCTACCAGGCGTGTTATCCTTGTCAAGTAGCATGCTTTCTAATCGCCTGAAAACATCTTCTTTTATTGATTCATAAAATTTTGTCGTGAACTTGTCATTTTTCAAAGCATTAACGAGAAGATTACGTTTAATTTCCTCGGAAGTGGTGTCCTCTTCCTCCTCTATGTTATTGGACGAGATATTGTGAAGATGATTGCCATGATTAACTTCAGTAGCATTGGAAGAATTTGAGAAATCTAAAGCCAATTGTAACGGATTGCAATTGTTGAAATCGTAATTGTTATCTTCTATATCTAGAATGGGTCTTAAAAGAAAATCATCGTGATTTCGAAGCCTTCGATTTTCCGGCAAATTCATATATGATTGCGTCCGGTAACCAGCGAGTGTGTTCGGGTATCGATGCTGCTGCTGCTGCTGCTGCTGTTGTTGTTGTTGAACTGGTGTGGGTGGTTGTGGATTTTGCGTTTGTCGATTCAGTTCTTCAGTACGATTGCGAAAATGGCAAATTTGCTTCGGCGTGACCTTGTTGCCTTGGCTAATATTGTAGTTGTGATACATTAAGTCTGTGGTGTTTGCAGCGACCTCTGTGTTGGCATTATCACCGCCCGCCAAGGCGTTATTATGGTCTTGATGTTCCAACCAATTCAAATGCTGTAAGAATTCACGTTGCTGTTGCTGCTGATAGATATTCTGTTGATATTGTTGTTGTTGCTGCTGTTGGTGATGATTGATGCGTGATCTTTGTATAATGCGTAAATATTTATTGAAATTGCTGCCAACATTGTTATCAAAATTTAAATTGTTGCTAATTTCGTCCAAGTGCGACTGACTTTGCTGAGGCTGTTGTTGATACATTTGCGGCGGCTGCTGCAAGGCTGGTGACCTCTGGGTTTGAAATTGATTTTCTGGCTGTTGTTGCTGATCTTCGTTGCTTTTGTTCGTCGTAGTCGACAATAAGTTTTGTCGGGAATAACTTTCGCATGTAATTCGGATGATACAACAATAAAAGCATAACACAGAACATACAAATAAAGAAAAAGAGAAAAACAACAAATGTTAGTTTAAGGAAAACGCCATGCACTGCCTCAGCTGCATAAAAACTTTAGTATAATTGTTATAGAAAGCATATCAACCTTTACTTACTTAATAGCCGGAACTTGGATTACTTTTGTCTTAAATACATTCTTTTATCTGTGCTCGTGTTCGTGTACACGATTTATATTCCAATATTCATGACAGAGTGTATATATGTATGTGTATAAGGTGGCCGTTTGAGATGTAAGACCATACGTAAATTATATTATTAGTGACAACGATGTGAAGACAGTAGATAGGGTCGAGAGAGGAAGAGGAACGAGGCGAAGATGTAAACAAGAGTTGAGATGCGACATTTCATACGAGAAGGAAGCCACGACAAGTAGAGGCAATTTAAAAACGTATTGTAGATGAAACAGAGAAGCTAGCGGTCCATCTACTTTGCGCTGCAAGACAAGTTTCGTCGCTCGTTCTCTTCGATATATCAAAAAACTTCTATTTGCTCCGTTAACGTTAAAGTAAACAAATTTTTATCGTTGTGCATTGCCAAGTGATACGAATGCTTTTGTGTTGTTCCTACTTATTAGCACTTTACAAAAAAAAAAAAAAAATTCGAACAAAGCGTAGTAGAAACAAGTGAAAACTCTATAGTCGGGCAAAGCCGATGGCTTGCGCGATCTTGCACCACGTGGCTTAATACAAGTCTCTGCTTATTTTCAAGATAAAACTCTAAAAATGATACCTTTTGTGTCGTGAGAAGCTTAAAACATGAGCTGCCGTGGCCCAAGTTCAGCAAAATTGATTTTCTCATTAAAGGCTTGCATACGACTTGTTGAAGGGAACTTGTACATACGTATAAACTCGGTGATGATCAGAAAGAAATGAGAGGACGGAGACGCTTGCCAGGGACATGTGTGTCCGGTCGGGAAGTGTTATGCCCTTCAATCGCATTTACAAATACGCTCTATTCCACTAGAAATTCTTACTTGCTGGACTAGACCGTAGTGCAAAGAGTTCAAATTTTTCATTATTTATGCTGCGGACTGCTAGCAGTACAGGGTATATTAAGTTTGTTTGGACGTATGTAATAACCGAAAGCACTTAATGAAAAAAACCTACATTTTGTTATTCCATTTATATCAGTTTTTGTAACCCTGCTGATATTCAATATATGGTACAATATTTCTCCTTATACCCTACACCACTTGTGGTGAGTGGATTAAATTTATACGGATGTATACCACACACAGAAAGATTTGGCATATACCCTAGCTTTATTATACCGATCGATTCAAATTTGATAAACCGACATGTTTTGCCCTAAGGGCAATTGTAAATTAAAATGCTTCGGATCGGACTACTTTTTCGACGATCTTCCATATAACACCTTGCTTTAAAAAGCCGTTACATGGATATTTGCATTACGTGGCCAACTATAGTGTTTTTACTCCCTATACTTTATTTTACAATACTCAAGAAACTCGCTTTATTATTTTCTAATATTTCTTTTTGTGGAAATTGTGTAATCCTACGAATTCATTTCATTTCATTTTTATTGCATTGAAAGGAAAGTTCATCATATTATCTTTCTAGTTTTATAGGTATTACTTGACATGGAATATTATTTTTTCATATTTAATCATACGCTAGAAGGAGGTCCAGCTGGAGGTTGGGATGGACTATGAATAGAAAAGGGAGGAAGAGAGCGGGCATTAGTGATTGATACTAAACAAAAAAAAGATTTTTTTTTTAAAGGAAAAGCCGTCATTTGGCGACATTTTTTTTTTTTTATATGTAACTAGAAATTTATCTAACGGGAATTGTGTGTAAATTTGATCACGATTCCTAAAAATCCCGAAAGGTACGATTAAGTAAGATGAAAAGATTATATGTATAGATTATATGTATCGTAATAATAAAAAGATTATATGTATCGTAATAATTTAAAAAGTTTAGTTTTAATTAATAAAATTTATTTGTCCTGAACTGAAGACGTTCACACGCACGCTATTAGCTTAATAATGATCTGAAACGGACAGTGGTAGTAGTAGTAGTAGCAAATGAAAGGTTTAAGTAATCATATATCATCTTTACGAGGTTATATTACAAGAGCTGTGTGGAAAAAAGAGTTGGATGTTTACCTTCTGAAATTATCCCAATAGTTATTAGCTCGATTACCAGGCGGCACCTGATTGTTCAATGTGTTACGCGCCGCTACGGTGGTGTTAGCAATATTGCTGCTATTATTACTATGATGATGTGTTTGTTGCTGTTGTTGTTGTTGTTGTTGCTGCTGCTGCTGATTCTGAGTGCGCAAGTTTGCATTATTTTGATGTATTGCATTGTTATGATGATGCATAAATATCGGAGCTGGTCCACTGGTTACTAAAGGTGATTGTGGCGTCGATATTTCATTGTTATAAAGAGTTGCTGGCGGTTGTGCTACAGCATTTTCTGGTATAGCATTGTTTAATGTTGAGTATATGCCCACAGTAGCTGTCGAAGCAGCGTTATGCTGTTGTGTTTCTGTGCTAAAATTAAAATTTCCAGCTGACATGCGTTGTTGATGGCATTGTTGATATATATGGTGTTGCTGCTGGTGTTGGTAATTGCTGAATGTATTATCCCTTACTGCGGCTGTCATATACTGGGGTGGAGGTTGTTCTGACTGGGCACGAGGATTTAAGCCAACATAAAGATTATTGGGAGTGCGGTGATCCGCTGCTACACCATTCAAGTTAGGTGGTGGCACTGATTCCGAACGCATGTTATAGCTAATGTTAGCATTTACAGCAGCTCCAGTAGTCAAGGCCAGTATACGGTCCTGTAATAAGTGTATAGTTTGATTGAGTTTTTCAATTTCTCTTTGTTGATGCCATAACATTTGATTGCAATGGCAAACCGAGTTAATCAACATTTGCTGAGTATGCACGAACTGTTGAAGCATGTTTAGTTGTATGTTAGTAGTCGCGGTAGTAGTTGACGAGGAGGTGGCAGCTCCTAAGTTGTTGGCATTGCATATACAATCGCCGCCATTGGGAGGATTGTTAAGAGTCGCTGTTTGTCCCGAAGCAAAAGCCGCCGGAGGAGGAGGTGGTGGGGGCGGTATACCTGCTCCGTAATAGTATTGGTGAGGATTCCAGGCAGAGGGTAAGGGTGGTGGTATAGGGCCAGCTAAGAAAGTGAATTTAATTTGTTATTAGTCTAACATTGGCAATCTATCTTTTAACTTTGAACTTACGAAAATTTAAGCCCATTGCCGACATTGGTGGCGGTATAGAATACGACCTCGAGCTGCCTGATTGGATACTAGCTCCTTCCAAAGATGCGCCATCGTGCGTGCTACTGTCCGCCTGGGCAATGTGAGCAGCTGTGTTCGATGAAACTACAGTGGGGTCCATCGAGTCTTTAGCATTTCGCTGACGTGAAGATGTATCTACGGAAGGAGCATTGCGACTAACAGCAGGGGTGGAAGGATTCGGTTGGAATTTTGCGCTAGCAGCGTAATCCGAGTCATTGACATCCTCTTCGGCTTCATCATCGGCTTCTGAGACAATGTCTGGCCGCATGCTTGGTGTCTCATTTACAGGCTGCTCGTCTTGCAACCGTTGGCACAGCAGTTCGAATTCTTTCTTCTTTAATTCATACTCGGTTTTCAGGCGATCACGTTCTTCTTGGTTTTGCTCATGCTCCTGCAAACGCCTTTCAAGAGATTTCGGTGTTGGCGTAGGCGTTAGACTGCTTCTTTTTAAAGCTTCTTCCCCTATTTGGGCAGCTGCTGCTGCTTGATTTTTACGTCTTTCAATTTCTGCTTTTAGAGCGTATATACGATTACGTTCCGCCTGCAAGCTTTCGGCTTGTGCTCGTAAATCTGTGGTAACTTCATTTAACATACGAACTTTACGTGATATGTACTCTTCATTGCCACTGTCATTGTTCGAGAGACTGCTTGTTGTAACTAAGAGAGAGCGATCACGATCGAATTCATTGCAACTTTCACGAGGAGGTGTGCGTCCTAACGTTTTGGGATCGTTTATGGTATGAGTCTCAATCATATTGACAGTTTCCATCATTTCTTTAAGACGTTTTAATTGAGATTTCATTGCATCTATATCTGCTTCCCTTTGTTGTATTAGTACGGTTGCCGCCGGGCCCTCGTCCTCTTCCGGATCTAGTTCGGACTCTGATTGCATAACATTGTTAGAATGACGATTAGCTGACTGCAAAAGCTCTATTGGAACCACACGTGTGTACTCTACCGGAACAACACGCTCCATTGTATTAGATTTGACGCTTTTAGCTGTTTGCTGGGATTTCGGAGATTCGGGCTCTTGTTCAACCACGTCCTTTTCTTGTTCAAACTGTCGTTGACGTGCTTCCTTGGCTGTCTCCTCAGCCGAACGATTTATATCCTGCAACTCCGTTACCAAATTTCGCATTTCGTCTCTTTGATTACGTAAGTCCTCCAATTTTCGCTGCAAGGCTTCCTGTTCGGCTAATATTTCAGGACCATCATCGCCCAATAAAGAAGACAACTCATTTTGGTTCTGTATGAAAGCGGTAAGATTTTTCATACGACCAACTAATGACGACATATCGGTATGAATTTGTTCCACACTCTGATATTCAGGAGCGCCATCGGTATCGTTAGTTAAACGTTGCGAACCAGATGGAAAACTTAAGGTGTTTGCTTGTTGTCGTAATTTTTCCATCTCATTCAAATGTTGTTTGGCGGCAGTTTGTAAACGCAAGAGTTGTTGCTGCTGTTCTTTCATGTTTTCTATGTTGCGATTAGACGCTTCCAGACGTTGTTGTAGCTCTTCAAAAGATGGTGTATTGTCGGGAGTAGGAGTCTCGACAGCGCTATGTAAAGACTGTATGGATTGGGCACGATCGCTTGACTAACAAATACGAGAGATAAGCGATTATAAGCGTAGCACGCTTATAATATTTAAATAAATAGATACCTCACTTAGAGCTACGTCCTCTAAACTGGCAGAATTGACTACCATTTCACGTTGTGACGAAGACGCCGAATTAGGATTTATCTCGTGCACCATGCTGGGAGATCTCAGCGACTAAAAAGGAAATAAAAAAATGAGAATTTTATAGAAATCAAATTTGAAAGTGTTCAGAATTAAGCGGCTTCAGACTTTTTGCAAACTCCTGGTACAAATTTCCAAATTGCCTGTTAAACAATCTCCACGGCTATTGTTGTTACTATTGTTACTTGTATTAAGACTTTGCAATTGCTGCAAACGTTGCAATAAATGAACAACCTCGTTGGAGTTTTGACTCGTAATCGTGTTTTCTTGGACTGCCGATGTAGAAGTCCGCAAAGAGGGTATCAATTGCGTGGCAAGATTGAGTAAAGGCCGTGCTTGCGGTTCTTCGAAAAGCTGTTGTAAATGCTGTAATTGTAATAATAACAATTGTTGTTGTAATTGCTGATTTAGATTTACGTTTCTTGGAGAATTGTTCGCGCTACGATTAGAAGATGAGACTGGTGGTATTATTGCGGCCGTTGTGCTATTGGGTAATCCGGGAGTAGTAGGTATAACAACGCCAATGGCTGTATTTAAATTTGAATTAATATTGGCGGAATTTAGGTAGTCGTTTTGCAGTTGCGCCGAGTTATGCGACGCTTGCTGACTACGACGTGGTATGGGCCGTACCGGATAGCAAAAGCGTTGCTGACTTTCCTGAGAATTTTCTACCAATCAAAGAAAATCACAAATAAAATTGTGTTTATTTTCATATTTAAACATTTATCAAGAACGAAAAAAGAAAAAAAACATATGCAAACAGTTTTAAAAAGGAATTATGAGTAAGTAGTTTAAAGTGAAGCGGAATAAAAAAAATTAAAAAAAAATATTGTATTGCGCTTCGTTCGAATCTTCTAATGCTCACAATTGCATACATTGCTTACGCATATAAAAATACCCATCAAAGTTCCAACAAATTGAATATATTCATTTTGTCTTACAATGGTAGCGAATGCAGCAGACTCTCACAAAGGTACTAACTAAGTCTGTTCGTAGCGAATAACTCGATTTCAAGAGAAAATATTTAGAAAGGCTTCGGAATTGTTTGTACGCCAATGTGAAGAATTTTATTTGGTTTGTTGTTACCACCAAATGCCAATCGCAGTCAATTACACCCGGCATATGTTTTTTGTTCAGGTAGGACTTGCATTTCTTTCCGAGTCGAAAATGATATCGAAATGTCTTGAAAATTCATACACTTCTTTTCTCCCCCGTTTAAAATATAAACTTCATCAGAGCATAACCGCCTTCTTGAAACGTCGGCACACGTTTTTGCATTTCACTTCGCAATTTTGCATCGACTTGACAGTTTATGGATAAATAATTATTTAGGAAATAGTTTTCAGTCATGAAAAATTCTTATTGCGCCTACGCATTTTAGTTAGAATTATGAATCAATTATTTAAAATGAAATTCAAGACATGAAGGAAAGAAATAAAAGTGCTTTTACTTTTAAGAACTATTGACGACATGCTACAGTGCACCGATCTTCTAAATAAAATCTAAATTTAGATCTACATTTAAAATAAATAAATATAAAGAGATCGTTCATTCGGTTTAGCCGAATTTTCAGCACCCATCATCTTAAGCAAGAGCATACCAAAAATTGAATTTCTTTAGAGCGAATAGTTTATTTCTTAAGGCACATTGTTAATGCTAAATAACAATTCTTTATATGATTTAATTTGTGGTTAAATATTTTGTGAAAATCATATGTTGAGATTATTATTATATGAGATTATTGAAGTTATTGATGGAAACATTAAAACTTCTCTTTTCTTCCCCACAACTTAGTTAAGTCCTTCACAAATTCCGAAATATGAATTGTTTAAACTTCGATGGTCTATCTCTCTATCTATAGGAAGGGACAAAACATGATCACCGATCAAAAATGTATATACTTCCTATTTCTTGTTGTTGCAAATGGAATGACAAAGTCAGTATACTTTCTCATCCTCGATGATGGGTATAACAAATACAGAAATTATTTTTAATTGTAAAAGACGCACAAATATTTTCAGCGCTATTTTAAATGATACATGTATATATATATACTTACCTAAATCGCTATTGGTAGCGCCTGCAACGCTGTTGATAGTGTTACTATTTTGAACCAAAGACGGCTGCTGGTTGTTATTGTTATTCGAATTGATGCTGTTCGCTGTTGTAACCACCGTTGTGAGTAAATAGTCCTTAGGCAGGGTAAAAAAAATAATAATAAAAATAAATAAAATACAATTCACAATATCAACGTTATTGGGGAACCGGCAATGAAGAAAAACGGCCTAAAAAATGTATTTCTAAAACACAAAAACCAAAAAATATATTTCGTTCTTGTTCCTCGATCGTATGAAAATGAACTAATGCGACATGAGAACATTTTTTTACCAGTATGCGTGAATAATCGAAATAGAAATCAAAATGGCCCGAATGGCATCAACAAATAAGAGCACAATGTACAGAAAGAGAATATTTTTAGATTTCAATATTACTGGGAAATTCTCTTCCAGGTGTCCTCTCCTACGTTTTCATTTTCGCATTTCGGCCGACATTTGATTTGGATATGTTGTTTTTGTGATTTTGCTCTTAACACTCGACCATCGGCAGGATATCTACAATTATTCAAAAACCACGTCTTTCTGCCTGACACGCTTCAAGTATTTGTCTAAAAGTGATCCAAACATTTTCACTTAAGAAATTTGAAAATTAAGCAGATAGTTTGTCGGATTTTCTCACAATTATCAAACAAGATATAGTATGTAAATGTTACTTTTAGTTTATATAAACACTTGCCCAGTGTACTGCGCAATTATGTCAAATTATTAGCGGAAATATGTAGAGTGAATTGCCCTGCACTCTCTGCCTTGCAATTAAACATCTTATACCTCCATGCCAGTGGCAGGTACCGTTTGTAACTTCCTTAGGATTTTATTTGGAGATTTTTTCAAAATTCTTTGTAAGGAGATGACGGACATCCGCATGGGAATATGTAACATTGCCACAACTAACCAGGTTCTCTTGCATTTTTTGTTAACTGTTGATGTATCAGTGGGCTAATCGGGATTTTCTTTATAATCTCGACTCGATATTATTAATAAAATAAGCAAAAACATCGAAAAATTATTCAAACGTTATTCATTTCTTGTCAGAGATTTCACTATTTTTCATAAGGTATTCAAGATTACGCTATGGGCGCGTGTAAAGGGATACTTTTAATGAGAACCATTGTATGGGGCGGTATGATATAAAATCAGATTACTTTTAACGACCAGTTCATCAAATGGTCCGATTCAATTTATTTTGAATAGGATCTGCCCTTAAGCCAACAAAATACAACAAAAGCTGGAGCTGATTTAAATCTAAAGCTTACACAGGGCTTGCAACAATACATAAATTTCTTTTTATCTTTTGAAGGTTTTCTTTATGTTGCACGTGTGTATTAAATTTAAGCGGATGTATGCAACATCCAGAAGCACTTGCGATAGCCCCGCGTTTTATTACACCGCAGAGTCTGCCAGCCTGTCTGTTGATTCCTTGTGTGCAACCTACGGTGTCTGCGGTGTCCCATCATAATGTTTTTTCTCGTTTTTATGTAATAAACTTTGGTTCGGTTAATAGTTCGTACAAAAACTATTAAAAGTGGTACTGTAGTTTCTGTTCTGAAATAGTATGCACAGTCCCTCAACGCATCTTTGTTCCTATTTTTGGCTCGATTGCGTGCTTCCTATCTAAGATACGAATTTCCCCCCCTGCTATGAGCCTATGAAATACCTCGTGATTTGATTTGCCGTAAAAACATGTGGCCCGATTAAGGTTAAGAGCATAGATATTAAGGTGTACTCTTTAGAGATTGGTCATTTTGGTTGCGTGAAATTGGAAAACAAATTGTCTATTACGAGTTGCGCGTTTCCTCTATAAAACGATTCGTTTTCCCCGTTTACAAATATTATTTACAAATACGTAAATCAAACTCAGGAAAATTATTCCGGTAGATGGCTAAGATGTTTTGATGCGCACATTGTATAGCTTAGAGCTTACATTTTCAGACTACGGTTTACTCATTCTTTTGATTTGGAATATAATAATTTAAATATCGTGCTAACACGTTGTCAAAACCATTTGGATAATTTCATTATTCTTCTAATGTATTTAATGCATTATCTTCAGTGAACCTTTTATCTTTACACGAGAAAGTTTCCATCTTTATACTTTTGTTAGTTTTTAATTTTGTTGCGTATACTTTTGTTGCCGTTTTTAACAGACCTTGTGGTCGTTTCTAACATAGTTTTGTTGCGTATACTTTTGTTGCCGTTTTTAACATAGTTTCTTGTCGTTTTCACGTATTTTAACAGCTCTGTTTTATGCGTTAACATGGTCTCACCATCTTTGAATGGTTCGAGACTGCATTTTCTTTTAAACATATTTTACAGTTTTGCTGGCTTCATATCTAAACACAATAGCGAGTGTATATAAAAGAATCATTTAAAAGTTGTTTGCTCAATTCCACTAAGCATTTAACGTTAACTAAAATTCAAGTGCGAAACGAGAACTGAACTGTTCTGGTTGATTTGCTTGAACAAACAATGCATGTAGTGCATATGGTAATGCATATAAAACGTAATAAATTGAATATATTCATTAATGAAATAATAATATTGGAAATTAAGTTAGTGTTAACTAATCAGGATAATGAATCAGAATGATGCATTTATTTTGAGATAGTCGCTTACATTCAGATCCTTAAGGTCTCTTCTTATTGGTGCTACAACTTCGGTATTTTTATGTTGCTGTGGTTGTTGTTGATGTTGTTGCTGTTGGGCTTGACGTGTTTTCTGCTGCTGCTGTTGTTGTATTGAGGCTACTATATTTAAAGGGCTACATCGATTTGCTACATTATTCACACCAATAGGTTGTAAAATAGTTTTTTGTTGTTGATGGGCGCTACCTTCCAAAGTTGTGGTATTCGAATTGGAATTAGACTTACTTGATGAAGAGACTTTAGGAACTGTGCCTGTAGATTTACGCATTGTCACTAATGAGGTTTGTATGCTGATAAACTTTTATTTGTGGAATTGGTTATACTACCTGTAGTTCCGTTGGAGTTGGAACCGCCGCAGCCACTGGCCGCCGATTTATTATGTGCCACATAATTGTTATTGGGATTTCTAGCAGGAGCCATAATCGTTAACGGATGATAACCTTTGTACTGAACTTAAATGATCAATGAAAAAAAATTCCATCGATTTTTTACACCACATATGTGTAAAATTCGCACACGGTTCCTTATGTTATTGTGTTTACTTCTTTCTATAAATTAAAATCCTTCCTTACGTAAAGTTTTTCGTTTTGCGATTCTCAAATGAACAAAAGCAACTTTTTTCCTTTTTTTTGGAAATCTTTTCGGTTTTTCCTTTTGTGCAAAAATAATTAATCGGGGGAAAATTTTTTGCAAAGCAAAAACATATTCCGGTTATTGACAATGATAGAAACTATGTTGCCAGATCAACTTACTTTAATGTGTAATCCACAATATTATACATTAATATTTATAAATAATTTTTTTGAAAAGAACTACACGAAATTAAAGCGAAAATTAAATAAAACGAATGAAATTTAGGAATCAAAAAAAAAAAAAAACGTTATAAATAAAATTTGGATTACTAATACTAAGCAGGAAACGTTAAAAAATTATATTTATTTTTTTGATTGTTCCCTTTGATGTATAATATCTTCCTTTAGGGCTTTAATACGTTCCCTCTCTGCACGCAAGTTGTCCGCTTGTTCCTTTAAATCACCAGATAAATCCTGAAACATATCCACCATAGTATTTAATAATTGACGTTTATCGTCGTTATCTTCATTAAATGTCTGATTGCTAGATGTCGAAATGCTCGAAGTTTCGGTCAAAAGACTATGCGATTTAGAACTTGTAGCGCACTCATAAGTACTAGTGATTTCACTTTCCTCACTGACGGTTTCTTTATTAAGACTTGAAGCGCTAGTTGTTTGTTGACTCAAATGTTTTTCTATCATTTCCGTGGTACTAACCAAATTTTGTACTTTTTTAAACTGAGCCTTAAGCAAAGCGATTTCATTTAATTTTTGACTTATGTAGTCAGCTTCTGAAGCAGCTTCTTTATCTACGTCTTCAGATTGGACGGATTCTTTGGATTTTTCTGCTATGGCTTCATCCTTCGTTTCAGTTGCCTCAGTGATCTTAGTTTGTATTTTTGAAGATGACGATTGGCTGCTACTGGACTGCTGCTCCGATGATTGTTGGAAGCGCATTTGTTGCAATTCTCCAGCTCTTTCACGTAATCGTTCCATGCTTTGCATCAATTGATTATGTTCAGCTTGCATTTCCAATAATGCGTGACTTGAGGCAATTAATCGCTGCTCCAATTGAGCATTCTCCGAGATCTCTTTAGGTTGATTAATTTCATTAACCATATTTTATCAAATCTGAAATGAACTCATATTCACTATATTTTTGTTCACTACAATTTATTCACGCTTAACTCACTTGTTATTGCAATGGGGAACCTAGGCATACGTATACCATAATTTCTATTGTTGTTTAAGATATTTTTATTGTTTTTTTCTTTTTAAAATTTCTAAAATTAGACTATTTTTATATAAGTTGGCTGGTTCTTTTCATTTAAATATTGTAAGCGATTTTTATGTTGAAACTTACACAATAAGCTTCTAATGTATTTCCTTAGTAATTTTTAGGGTCTGTTTCTCGTTCAATTTTTCTTTAGGATCTTGCTCTCATCTTGTCTATCTTCACTTTGGGAAAATGAAAATTTCAATGAAAATATGAAAAACAGTTCCACAAGGAAAGAGAAAATTGAAAAAATAGCGTAACGCAAAATATAAAAGAGAATATCTGTGTAAGAACCAAAGAGAATATCTATATATATATATATATATAAGATTTGGATCGAATTTTTGAATGTCCACAACTAAGTTGTATTGAAACAGGAGAAATGTTAGCTGAACATATAAATAAAACGAACATAGATATATAAACATACGCTGAATGATTGTATTATTGCGCTATCATGTAGGGAGCATGTAGGGGTGAAATTTTAATTTTTCAATGCACTCAACATGTGTGCACGTACATTAATTTGGACACAAACCATGTAGAAGTGAAATTAGAATTTGGCAGAGATCAGTTGAAATTCTGAAACAAGTGGACCTGAATTACTTAATATAAAGAACAGTTAAATAATTTGAAAGATTTTAAAATAAAACGAAAAGAAGAAAAGAAAGCAAATAAATGAAAGATATGATATGTGAAACTATACGGTGTATACATTTTGACACGAAGGATGAGCGATATATTCAGAAAGCTTACAAAGTATATATATATTTGATCAGCATCAAATTCTTAATCGATTTAACTATGTCCGTCTGTCCGCTGTCCGCTTGTCCATCTAGCCGTCCTTGTAATGTCTTTTGCAAACATTCTCTTGCCTCCTATCGACTTCAAATTCGGCAAAAACATTGGTAGTTGTTGTACGCAAGGGTGCTATTGAAAATGGGCCAAATGGGCGATGCTGTAGTATTTGTACAAAAAGGAAGAAAAATGACCACGCTTGCGTAATGTTATAGCGGATAAAAATGTAATTTTTTTTCAATACTTTTATAACGCGCAGAAGTAAGCTTCAAAAAGCTCACAGAATCTATAAATTCTTGGTTAGTTTCAAATTCTGGATGCACCTAAGCATGTCCCTCTGTTCGTCTGTCTATCTGCCCGTCTGCTCATATGGGTAGTGTCTGCGGTGAACATTCTCCTGTTCGCAAATATGAAGATATCGAGCACCGACAACATACACTATCGACTGCATTTTTGAAAAGCAAATCAGATATTGAGTCTCGTAGTTCTACTAAAGTAATATATTAAGTTGATATTGCGTTGGGATTTTAGGAAGTCCACAGTATCAGTTGATCGGCTTATTATGGGATTATGGTAAGAAAAAAGTAAGTAAGTTGTATGCGCCTAAGGTCGAACATCGGTCGAACCTATGACATATCCCAAGTTTAATTTTATTATAAATACAAAAGGAAGAATCAAGCGATTTGCTATCTCGTCTCTTGTACAGAAATGCGAAACCAAATCATAAGAAGATGTACGTCATGGATTTCTGGGCGAAAAACTGGGACGAATGATTTCCATAAGTCCTTCTTGAAGTCACCTTTACAGTATGGAGAGACTTGCAAAATTCCAGAACTAAGCTCTAAGCCGAGGGACATTGTCGTCATCGAGTACGGCGAGTTGTTAACAGTAGAGAGTGGAACCAACCATCTGGTTACTTCAGGATAGACGGTTGCGTTGCAATCGCGTTCAACACACCCAACCATTATCTTGCCTGTCGTCAATCCCGGTTTTCTCACCATTTGCGCACCTTGAACGATTTTCGCATTTTATTGTCACATGTCAGCCAATTTTCATCGCCCGTGCACATGATCTGAAACTGGTTTTTGTCTAATTTTCAGCTTAGCGGCGATGTCATTTTGCACCGATTTTCCTCAAATTTTTTGAAAAATTCCATCGACTTTATTAACTATTGGTCCACCAGACAGCGACGCCTGTTTAACATCGAAATTTTCAGAGGAGAAATTATTTTCCAGCTGCCGAGACGATATTGTAACATGAATGAATTTCGTGAGAATTTTCGTTCCTTCAACGAATATCATAACTTTATTTTAGTTATCTCGGATTGTGTCACCTTTCAAGCGCCACTGGATGACATGATAGCACGACGAACTTACGTGACTTCAAATTGATCGATTGGGAAAAGTGAAGTTACCAGTGATATGCTTATATGTGGAAGCTGATGACATTTTAAAACTGTGAGCTTTCTCTCCGACTATTAGCGAAATCGCTTTTTTAACTATTTACGGCGATTTTCCGGGTTACTCGAGTCCAACTACTGATTTTTACACGTTACACCGTTTGTGGTACAAGGTGCGGATGTACATAGCATCCAGAGGACCTTGAGATGGAGCCACCTTTTATTATACCGATTGATTCAGAATCACTTTCTCTTTCTAAGCTTGTCGATCCGTTTATTCGTCTTATATTCTTCTATTCAATTCTTTACGTTGCAATTTTTGAGATACAACGACGAACGCTAGCGATTCGTGTCGAACCCCTCTCTCTCTCTCGACCTCTCCGTATGTAATGCTTTATTTTGAAATATTCCTATATCGATAATTGTATTAAGCGAAGTGGTGTACCGTCCTTAATGGTGGGTCGCGGTCCTGCCTAGTGTTTTACTTGTTTGTTTATCATAACCCGCTTTTACTAAAGATGTAGAAATACAATGATATTCATTAGGTTGGTAAGTAAGGATGTGAAAATGAAATGGGTAATGCAAAGGCCGGACATATCCGACTAGGTGAGTACAGTAATATGGAATATTCTAGTTTTGATGGGAGTTTGGCATCTTTAGTAATTCGTTAGTAGAATGTTTACTGAGGACGTGTCATCTTTTGAAAGGGATGGAAAGGGAATACTAATTGAGAACACGGAAGATAACTAGACGGAACTATGAGATAAGTGTTGTCGATTTTGGCAACTCTTTGGATAGAAGTGGTGCTCAAGGTGCCTTGATTAACTTGACATGCATAATCGAGAGACAAACCCGCGAAACTTGGCGGAAGACATCATTCGTGGAAGAGATACAAATTTATCAGAGATTCAGAGCAAGCACTTAGTCTTTATATTAGTCTTTAATATTTTCATTTTAATTGACAGCTTCATAAGCAACAACGAAAACGAGGCTAAGAGACTTATAATTCGCGCGCTAACACATTATATGTACCATAGAGTTTGTGGGTTCTCTCATTCGCAATTGTACAGTGAATAAAAAAAAAACACACAATATATGTATATATATATATATATATATATATATATATATATATGTATATATTTAATCAATGTAAAAAGTAATAAACAATTTTGTAGATTTTTTTCTTCTATTTTAAGGGCCCTTTAAATAACGTCCGTATAAAAAGCTTTAAAAAGTTTTATTACATATATCTCATGTAAAAGAAAGAGATGAAAGTTTTGAAAACCTGCGCTTGCGTTTCACGTATGATATTTATTTACTTATTTGTTTTTTGCTCGGAATTACTTACTCTTGCGTTCGTTTTTATTAAGAAGGAGATGATTATTGCTCCGATTGCCTTCTCCTGTTACAAATACTGAACACATAACATATATCAAAACAAAGTGTTTGAAAGTTTTTGAAGAACTGCAAGCTATAAAAACGAGTTTTAGTGTTTTGTCAACCATCCCAGTGCATGTGTATATATGTGCGTGTTCTCAAAACCAAACATGTGATATAAATCTTGTCATGAAAAGTAGAAATTTTTTTCTCAAATACAATTGAAAAAAAGAAGAATAAACAGAATTTGAAGTAAGATTAATAAGAGAAAAGAAAAGTGAAAGTAATAATTCCAATTATATATATATATATAAAATGAAAGGAATAGAATGCGGGATGATTCACAAAAAAAAGTAGAAAAATTTAAAGTCATTTAAATATGTGAGACACACATACCAGCAAAGGCAATGTCCAAGAAAATTTATCAAGGACTTTTGTGCTCCTATTGTTCGGGAGGCCTGTTTGCATTGCTAAAATCATTGCATGCAACAATATGTGCAATGGGAAAGTAAGATCAACATTAAAATGAACTAAAATTATGGAATTCAAGAAAAAACATGTATAAATAATATAATATAATATATTGTATATATATATATATATATATATATATGCATATATATATATATATATATATATGTATTTATATACTATAAAATTCGAAACAGAAATTCGTAAAGGTAATTTGTGATAATTAACTTATTTGCAATATTTTAAGATTTTCAAAATATGTGATTTGAAATCAAAATACAATTCAAGATGCGTTTTGTAAGAAGATTATCTTAAACTTTCGCAAGTGCACGCACGAATTGCGAAAAGCGTATCCTTGCATCAAACAGTGTCAGTTAAGTACACTGCAATGTTACATATACATATGCAGACAAACTTCCCCCCGCCCGTCTTCCTTCTCCCCACCCGAAAACAACACACACATATATATAAGTACATATATATATATATATATATATATATATATATAGGTACATATATATATAGGTATTATATGATATACATACGTTTGTATATCAACGTTTTCCTAACATTTTCCTAACACAATTTTTTTATTAAAATGTCACGAATGCTTCAAGTACTGCACACTTGTCTGCTGATTCAATTAAATTTGCTGACTTTTCACATGCATTTGTTTGTACGTACATATATTTATCGAAGTGTACATCTATGTATACATGAAGATTTCCATATACACATGTCTTTCTAGAGCATAGCAAATATATTCTATAAAAAAAAAAAAAGTTTAAAGCCTTATTATAGCAATAATTATCTTATAGTTAAAGAGACTTTCAATTAAATTACGACAGTGGCGATCCATGCTCTTATGTCTTATGTTTCATGTCTATATGCATCTATGTCTTTCTTATGGCTTTGTAAACTTTCATTACTTTTGACGAAATTTTGTGAAAGAATAAAATTGCTTTCTATCTTTTATCCGAACTTTTCAAGATTCATTGTTAGATTGATTCGTGTTTTCCAAAATGCGATGCAATCTTCAATAAATTATGATATATATCATTTCGTTTCGATCATAAGTGATATCATTTAAAGGGAAATAGGGAATAAAAAGTTGATACACTATATCGTTTATGGCTGGTGGCGATAAATGATGCTTACGGAATATCCCTTTCAGAATATATATACATTCAGAATATAATTAATATTTAGATGTGTTGTGTGTTATGTGGACATCATATTGAATATCTCTATTGAAGATGTCCGACACATGCCAAGCATTTATTTTCACTCATTAATATATATATATATCAACATATCTATATGTATATGTGTGAATTGTTTTAATTGTAAGATAAACCGAAAATCTACTCATACACTGACACTCAATTAAAAGTCATATATGCATGCAACTGGCATGTCTTAAGTTGCGTCAAATTTGCGAAATACATTCCATATATTCTGTTGGCTGTATATAATCAGTTTTAAAGCGTAAGGGCTTATTGCGATGAATCTTCAATTCTACTTTTTGAATAAATTTTTTTCACTTTTGGTTTTCACTTTTTCTCAAATCTAAAATTTACAAAAAAAATATTCAAATTCAATGAAATGATATTTAAAAGCTTTGGGGTTTTAACAAGGAGCTGATCTCTCAATAGACAATATTGATTGATTCCAGTTTCTTAATACTCAGTGTGAAAAGCCAAAGACAATCAAAAAGGAAAAAACAAATGAAAGACTAACGCTATGTATATACTATTAGCCCACTGTTCCTTTACGAACGCAACGGAAAACTCGCTTACTCTTGTAGCGAAACAAATATTTGTATACCCTTCACCGAAGGACGGAGAGGTCTATTCATTTTGTCAAAACGCGTGTAACGTGCGGAAGGCAGCATCAGAGATCCCACAGTATATATATATTCTATTCAGCATCAAATTCTAAATCGATTTAAGCATGTCCATCCTTCTGTCTGTCTGTGTAATGCCTGCTGTAAACATTCTCCCGACCGTAAAAATGAAGATATCGACTTGAAATGTGGCAGAAATATTGGAAGTTCCTGCACGCAGGTTGGTATTGAAAATGGGCCAAGTCGGTTGAAAGACACGTTCACATTACCACGTAAACCCAGAACATCTCTGTTTTTTAAAGAGAATAAAAAATTTTATTTTTGCTCATTACTCATAAACTATAAAAAATAAGTGTACAAAAATTTTAAGGCATATTCTATGGGCGATGCTGTAGTATTTGTCTACAAAAATGGAAAAATTGACAACGCCTCTCCAACATTATTGTGTATCAAAATTGCAATTTTCAAAATTTCTTAAAAAAAAAACGTTAATATGAAAATTTTTGGATCGGATGAAATCGGGGAAATTTTTCGACCCTCCTCTCATTTAATTGTTCCCACGAAAAGTAAGTTAGAGGGCAGCAATGCGCAATTTTTCATATCTTTTGGTGAATATTAGTCCACAAGAATAGTTTGATAAAAAAAACTGTACCAAATTTGGATCAGATAGGTACACTTTTGGGAATCCCTTCCCAAATAGGAGCTGTCATGACAAGTATGCTCGTTTTTACTTGGGAAGAAGGTATAATTTTTAGAGCTTTATTACCTAAATAGGTTAAATATTACATTAGGGGCGAAGTGATGTGGGGGATAATTATTGGTCGGCCTTGCCCGACTGAAACGCCTTTGCTCGTCTAAATTACACAATTTTATTTATGATATGTGATCCTGCGTTGAAATTTGGAAACATGCCGCTCACGCACGCATTAAATATACGAATTGTTGGATATTAATTAAAAATTAAGTCGAACTCTGTGCCGACAATGTAAGAAAGTATCAAGTTGGTGTGAAATTTTATGATTCTGAAAGTAGAAAGCAGGTTTTTTCCCGTAAGGGGTGCTGAACTTCTTCATATCATTCACTGCGATTACCGACTGTCCAACGCTGGCAATCGAGTCCAGAGTTGTACTCGAGTGACATTTGAGAGTGCAATAATTATAGAAACTGACGATAATCTCTACGTTAAACATTCAAGTCTTTCGAGATGTTTACAAAAACCTATAAAATTTTTTTAAGGATTTTCTTAAAAATTTCCCCAGAAACTTAATATTACTATAAAGCATAAATTATACAGTGTACGATATTTAAAATAATGGCTTTCGTTTTTTGATTGTTAAAATTTGTTATATAAAAACAAATAAGAAAATTATATTCGGTCCACACGGAATCTTTTATACCCATCATCGTTATCCTAAGAGAGACAAAAGAGGCGAAAGAATTACATTTCCAAGCTTTATAATACGGAGTGGGTGCGGCTGATTTTTTCCATTTACAAAATAAAAGTATTTGCCAAATAGGCGTGTGGGCGTTGTAGGCGTGTCCTTTGAATAGTTTGAGTCACTTCCAATTGCTTTTGAAAATTTTTAGGCGATATCCACAATTCCGCTAAAAGGACCACCGTTACCACGGACACGGCAGAATTAGGCAGATGGACAGACAGACAAGCTTAGGTGCATATCAATTATGAAACGGTATTGAAAAAAATAAATGAATTTTGATACACTATACTATAACAATAGGTAAGCGTGGTCAATTTTTTCCATTTTTCCACAGGTACTACAGTATCGCCTATAGAATATATATGTTCTAATTTTTGTACATTTATCTGCTATAGTGTATGAGTAAAGATCAAAAGACCAATATTTTACTGCTTGTGAAAAACAGAAACAGAGCTGTTTTCATTTTACGTAGTACTGTAAGTGTGTCCTTCGGTGGAATGGCTACTTTTAACATCAATCGGCGTGGAAGAACTTCCAATCTTCTTGCCAAATATGAAGGCGGTAGCTTCATTTTTGGGGCCAAGAGAATGTTTGCAACACACATTACGCGGACGGACGGACGGACATGCTTGAATCGATTCAGAATTTGATGCTGACCGAGAATACACCGTATGGGATCTTTGAAGCTTCCTTTTGGGCGTTGCAAGCGTCTTGACAAACTGAAAATACACCCAATTCTTCGGTGAAGGATAAAAAAAAAAAGGTATTGACTTCGTACTTGTGTAATGAATTATTCACAGTACATCATGAATACGGCTTTACATAGATATGGGTAGATATGGCTCAGTTATTCGTCTGCGAGGGATAGTTGCGGATGTAAGACACAATGTACATAAATGTAATATTCAGCTTCGCTTGTGTTAGGCAACCGTGCTTGCTATTTTAGTAAATCACCAGTTCATAAATTCTGCATGTTTTTCTTTTCCACCTGACCTTGTTAATAAAAATGTACTTTTGTTTTATTTTTTATGAGACCAAACTGTCAAGCCTTCTCTAAATATCGCGCACATGTGTATGTGGCACTGCATGTGTATGTGCAATATAAACGTAATCGTGTTTTAGGCACAAACATTATTTTGTTTGTTATTAGTTTGTGGCATAACAAAGAAATACTTCTTGTTGGTTCCTGGTAGGCATGAGGGCGGCTTATAGGCAAAACTAATTGTGCGTATTTTTATTGTTTGTTTGAGTACTTTGACCTTTTTTAGCGATTAAGCATTTCCATATCTATAAACGTGTATATGCGCAGACTATATAGGTGTATTTAACTAAGTGTAAGCGAGTACAAGACTGACAGCAGATTATTATTTTGATTTATTTATTGTAAAGCTGACTTAGATTATGCATTTTTGGATCGATAAACGTTCGCAGCAATGTGGCTTCGGCAGATCAAGGGTTGCTGCCTCTCTCTCGGGAGCTGGCGGATCTGGTTTGAGTTTTGGTCATCCACCACGCCGAGCAGGTGGCTATAAATCGACAACCAGCTCCAATAGTTCAATGCCGATACATCGTCAGCAGCAGCAACAGCAACCGCAACAGCAGCAACAGCAACAACAGCAATACGGACATTATACGCAACATCATGTGACATACAGTACTGCTGGAACAACAACAACTACCGTTGATTATCACCGAAGCAATAATTATGGTTACAGTGCCAACAATAATAACAATACTCCCAGCAGTGGCGGTCAACATTCGTCTTCTAGTCAGCAGTTAAATAATAACATCGCTCTCCAGCAACAAAACAATGCTTACACAAATCCAACGTCACAATCGTATCCAACAGCAGCAAATATTAATAACAATAATAGTATTGCGTCTTCTTTATCGGGAGTAATTTCTGGTTCTTCATGGCGTAACGCTCGTTATATCTTACCATCTTCAACGATTAATAGCAATCAGATTTCATTGGCGCATCATCAGCAGCCAACTCATCACCATGACATGCGCAGTTATCATCATCCCCAGTTTGGAAATATGTCTGTAAGGCATTACCAACAAACGGACATCCAACAACCATCCGCCAACGTCATAGAACCAAGTATACATAATGGTGGTCGACAAACGATCGCTGTACAAAATTATGGGTACGTATATACTACATATCTTCAAATTAGGTAGTGAACCAAGTGCTGAAACATTTGTTTACAGTTGCAGTCAAAATGCTTCTACAGCTTCAATGGTGCCACATCAAACTACGTCTTCAATGCCGGCTACAGATGTTAATAGGCAATCTCAACGTGATTTTGGTTCTAGTCAACGCTCCAATAGTGTAAGCAATTTACGTCCGGCTAATTGTAGTGCCAGCTATTCAACTTCCTCCATGGGTCCCTCACATCATCATCATCAGCAGCATGCTACCACAATGCATTCTGTTGAAAGTGTGGATAACCAATTACTGCCAACCCATTTAAAATGCGGGATGTGCGCTTCGCTAGTATTGGCTTCTGTGTTTGTGGCAGGAGCCAAATTCTATTTCGACCATCAAGGCACTGGCTTAGAAGTTCTAATATTTTGTGCATTTTCTGCTACTTTCTTTCTTGCCGCCTGCACTGTGTCTTTATGTAGAGTGCCCAAAGGCTTATTGCCACACCGTTCAACGGCTGATCAACGTCGAACTGCATGTGGTTTAAGCAGCAGAGGCTCAACGCTTAACTCGGTTGACGATATCGTTGTAAGTGGTTTACATGAATTGCAAGAACGAACACAAACAGTAGCTAATAACGCGGCAGCCCAGGCTGGTCCACCTCCTTACCACATTGCTATATTGCTGCCTGAAACGAAAAATCATGATAAAGGAATCACTTCAGTAGAAGAATCACCACCACCGTCCTATGATAAGATTTTGGTATAGACTAAGCTTAATAACTCTGATACAATTTAAATTGTTTTTCTTGCCCTTATTTAGCCTAATAGCTTATACTGTTTATACTGTGTACTTTAAGTCTTCCCGTTTTTTTTCAAAAGAGCCAAGAGATTTTTTTATGATTGAATCTGTGATTTAATATAACATAAATTTTAAATTCAAAGTCTTCTCAAAAACATAAAGACACTTGAACCGATAATACTGATTCCGTTCTTTTTTATTTTTATTTTTTTTTGCTAATTAAAAAAAGGTTACAAATACATTACAATATCCAAGCATAATATATATAAGATAACATTTAAAACTATTGTAAAAATGATAATACTTCTTTATATATATACTTATATCCATATATATATATATATATATTTATTTGTAAATTATATATATACATATATATATATATATATATATATATATATATATATATATATATATATATGTATATATACAAATGAAAATAGAATGTGTAGTCTTAAGAAAACCGCACAATTATTGTACTATTTAATAAGCATATCTCTACATATACTTATATAAAAAAAAAGCAGTATTTTTCTAAAACAATCAATTCTTTTAAATCTTTTATACTTTGTATTGAAAAATACTCTTCTATAGCAAATCAAACGTATTTTCTAACTCTCAAGCAATAAATTTAATTGTCAATCATTTTTCTCGTAAAAAAAAAAAATTAAATAAGAAGAAGACAACTTATAATTCCCGTAGCAGCAAGAATTTGCCACACACACACACACACACACGTACGCACACACACACACACACACACACACACACACACACACACACACACACACACACACACACACACACATACACACACACACACACGCACGCACACACACACAAATCCTCAGTTAAGTTCTCTCAATCAGTCATTTATGTTCTCTGTGATAAATCATGTGTGAACAATTTATACATACTTAATATATTTCTATAAAAAATAAATAAATAAATAAATAAAAACTGATTAAAGATATAATCAAATTATTATAAAAACAGAGTGCGTTAGAAAATCTGAAAATTTTAGTAACAGAATAATTATGTTAATTAAAATAAGAATAAAAAGAAAATAAAGTACTTACAATAATCATTTATGCGTTTTCTTATTTCATCTATAAAGAGTCAATAGGAGAAATGAGTAAGAAAATTATATGTGACTCTGGCCGGATTCTTTATAAACTTGTTATACCCTGCACCTGCCACTTGTGATACAAGGTATATTAAATTTCTGCGAATATATGTAATACCTAGAACGGCTTAGGATAGACTCGCCTTTTATATATGTTCCGTCTATGTGTTTAATGTCTGCCCATACTAATCTTGTGTTCAGCCTATAGGTCGCATATTTTTGGGACAATTTGGTGAAATTGTAGTGCACTGATGTGTTCTGGACGATCAAAGGACGAACACTATTGAAAATGATTGGGAACGCTCCGCTTTTTCGACTGCGCCCCATATAACGCCTTATTTTCAAAAGTCATTATATAGAAAAATATTGAAATTTTGAAAATTTACTACAAAGGTCGTTGGTTATTACTATCACCTCCTTCTGCATTCGTATGAAAAATTGGGTTCGTTCGGTTTGGGGCAATTTTTTGCCCCATATTTAGCGGTTCTACAAACTCGAAGATATACGAAAACCACAAAGTTCCTATCGCGAGGCCATCCGCAAACTATCCAATAAGAGGCAAAAAGCCATAGCTGATTTTCATCAAAAAATCCTCACTTTGCACTCCCATTATATTGTAATTTATGAGTAATGAGCAAGAAGACAAATCTTTGCTTTTGAAAACGAACGTTCTCGGCCAATGTTATATAGTGCGAGGAATTTGCCTGCAAGACCTAGCGATGTTTCTGCCTATTTTGAAGCCACATTCATCAGAAGGATATTTTCATTCATAAATTTATAAAATATTGTAAATCTTTAATAAAATATAGGACTTCAAAGAAACGCCTGATAATTATGCACCAACCTTTTATATATATTCTTGCTTAGAGCCTAAAAACCGGAAGAGATTAACCTATATCCAGCAACCACTAAGTTTCGGCCAGAAGGACAAGTATGTCATATATTTCTTATTTGTGAGACAATTGTGTGCCCCACCCTTGGGATGTTGCACAAAGCGTATAAGCATTTGTTTGAAATGGCTGCTTTCCCGGACAATGTTCCCGACCTATGCATCATTGGTTAATTTTATTGCTATAAATATTGTTAATAATCAAATCTAGATTAAGTTAATATAAGTTTAGTAACAAGCTAATTAATTAACTTAGCTATTATAACTATAGAATATATATATATATATATTAATATAATAACTACATGTAGTCTTTTTATATCTATGTAAAATAGATAACTGGGCTTATAGCACATGCCTGCGTATTTAAAATGCGCAAGAAATAATAACAAGTAAGAAAACCACATACGCTTGTGACCGAATCTTTTACACTCACCATCGTTAACCTAAAAAAGACAAAAAATGTAAAAGAACTAAATTTCCATGCTCTATAATATGGAGTGGGCGTGCTTGATTTTTTCTATTTCCAGAATAAATGTTCCTGTTGCATAGGCGTGTGGGTCTTGTAGGCGTGTCCTTTGAAAAGTTTGCCTCGCTTCTAAATTCCTTTGCGATTTTGCAGGCGATATCTTTATTTCCGCTAACGCGTGAGTCTTTATCACGGACACTAAACAGTTGGCCAGACGGACAGATGAGAAAAGAATTTATGAGCTTTATAGAGTTTTTGAAGCTTGTTTCTGCGTCTTATACAAGTATTTAAACTCTCATGCACTATAATATTGGGTAGGCGTCGACCATTTTTGCCATCTTTCTGGAAGTACTACATGGACTATGCTATAGAATACACGTTGTAATTCTTGTCCATTTATCTGCTATAGTTTATGAGCAAGAAGAAAAAACCAACTTTTTATTCTTTTTGTAAAACAGAGGTGTTTTTAATTTACATGGTGCTATGGGTGTGCCCTTTGGCCGATTTGGCTCATTTTTAATACCAACCAGCGTGCAAAAATTTCCAATGTTTCTGCAAACTTGAAGTCAATAGCTTCATTTTTGCGGCCAGAAGGACACACACACAGACGGACAGAAGGACATACTTAAATCGCTTGAAAATTCGATGCTGATCAACAATATATACACTTGGTGGCATTTCTGACGCTTCCTTTTGGGCATTGCAAACGTACTGAAGAAAGTAAATAAATAATCCAAAAAAATTATTTCCTGTCTATCTAAGTGTAAATTAAAGCAAATAAAGGTTTAATCGAACCATTGAAAAAGTACAAAAAAATCATTTAATTTCAATTAGAGCAGAACGATGGATTCTACAATTTTCCGCTTACGTTTTTCGTTTAAAGAACTAACTGCAGGCAAGAACTACGCAATTATCCGAAGAAGGTTATTAAGAGCCTAACGCATTTAATTTTACTGACAGCTCTTGCCGAAAGCTCTTGCTTGCGTGTAAGCAATTGCGAAGCAGATTTTCGCCAAATCCGGGTGCTGGATATTCATTTTATACCCCTCATCCTTCGGTAATGGGTATAATAACTTTATCGAGAATAACTAATAACTACATTCATTTATTTAAAGTCTGTGTTTCTGTCTTCAGCGAGAATGTTGTCAGATTAAAATGGAACATTTCTAAAAAGCAATGCCTTAAGCTATTTAAATAATTAAGGCGGTACTCTCTCCAGTTACCATCCGTCGCGAATGAACTTGTTTTAAAATAGTCTAATAGTCTAGTCTAGTCAACCGTTAAATAAAACCTCATCTAAGCCATTTAGAGGTGACAGAAGTACTTTTCTCTAGTCGTTATTTCTTGTAGAAAATTCGGACAAGCTTGTTAGGTTGCTATCTGAATATCCTGACAGGTTTCGCTGGATTAGATGGAATCTGAACTAAGCTCTTACATTTTCCGCCATTCCTAATTCCATTTAATTTTTCGAATTGCTCTTCTTTGCTCTTATATACGTTTTAAATCCAAATCAAAGCCGGCGCTCCGATCAAGCATTTCGTCTTTGATTTTCACACAATTGCTCGCGTTATGTTCAAATTCAGCTCTGAGAATTTTTATGGGAGGGGTAGGCCTCTGTAAATTTTGCAGAAAATCATTTTTTTTTTGTTGGCCAATTTTTCGCGTGGACAAATTTTAAAGTATCAAAAAACTGGATTGAGAATTTTGAACACGTTATTCTCAAAACGCGATTTTTGAAAACGATTCGGGGAATGACTCATGCAATTTTCATTTTTTTCTTTCGAATTTCTTACACCATCTTTAAAATGATATTCCATAGAGCAATACGCATGATATTTTCGATTGGCTGATTGAAAGTTTTTTTTGTTAATAAAAGGCGTGTCTAATTCTTGGTCAAAATTTTAATTCAAAATCGGACACTTACTCGCCAATCACAAAAAAATCCATATTTTCAAGAAATCTCGCAGTTCTTCAGCTATGGGCATGTGGATGAAAGGATTTTTCTTTAAATTCAAATTTGGACCAATATAGACGTAGGTCATAGGGTCCCTTAAATTGATAGAATGCTTCCGATCTTGCCATTTTTCAATATTTTTCCACAATAGTTTTTTTCCTAGTAGTCTTCTTATATATAATTATTCTATTGCTTTTCTTTCTGCCCAAAAAAAAATTGTCAAAAACACTTTTTAATTTAAGTTAAATTAAAGAGCTTAGAAAATGATAGACCTGTTTTGCGGAATTCAACGAGCTAATCATTCAAGCAAGCGACAGTCATCAATAATATTTAGTCGTGTAAGCAAATAAGCTGGTAATTGTCGCCAAATGCGCTTTCTTAGCTACGTCAAATTTGGTGACGCCAAAAGTGCTGGCGCTGTGAACAAATTTGCATTCGTGTTGAGTATAAACCAAGAAACGTTACTATAAAAATCTTTTTTAGAAAAAGCTGCTATATAAGAAAAATGGAAACAAGCTCAACATATTGTTTGTCCACCGCAATCGCTAGAGGTTGAATTATTTTTCATTTTGGAAATTAAATTGTGTGTGAAATTAAACTTGCGAACTAAATATTACCCAAGAAGAAGCAAAAGAAGTCGGCTCTTAAATGGGCTCAATGGGCTACATTGAGGACTATTAACAAATATGTACATTTCCAGCACAATATATCGTAAGTTTTCCTAATGAATCTCCTAAAAAAATCAGTTATAACGAATACAATTGCAAGACAAGGAACATTGGTATGTGTAAAGATTAGTATTACAATTACATTACGAAACTCTAAATACCATTGTTGAACATTTCTTAACTTGAGGTACGGTTCAAAAGATTTGGAAGAGTCGCAAATGTTTATGCAGCGCTGCACGACTCAGAGTGGAAGGAGATGACCGCAGCATCAGCGACCTATGAAGATGATGGTGTTGGCATTTGTATGGGCGAATCTCATTTGAATGGATTCACACAAAGAAACAAAAACAAAAAAAGGTTGTAATTGTTCATATTGTTAAACTACTTACAGTGCGGAGAATTAGTAAAAGGAAAATAATATTTTTTCTTTACTGGCCCTTTTGTATTTGGTTTTTTCCCAAAAACATTGCAATCCATTTATCATTTGATGGCTTAGCATAAACTTTTACACGATTCTCTTTTCATTTAATTTGGCATGCTTGTTATCGTTTACCATGCGTCAATTGCGTGTAATTTTCTACGCCTCTCTCAGTTATTAATGCATTAAAGGCAATGGAAAACTTGACAGCAAGAAATGGAAAGTTAGCGACAATGCTATATGATTAGCCTCGTGACGGCAATCAACTGCATCCCAAAAAAAAAAAAACAAAGCAATAATTACGGCGCCACTTGACTGCTTACATGATTACCCCCAGTGTTTGGCTCAAATAAAATGAGGCTTCAGTGTTCTTTTAAGCGTGGGAATTAAAGTTTAATGCATTAAGAGTAATGAACATGAGTTTAATTCCGACGCTTAAAAAAACCATCAAACCGCTTTGTATTTAAGGCTTTTCGGGTGGCGCAACTGCATGCGTTCGTAATCAACATTAATTCCTATGCTTGTCAATCATGCGTGCGAGGCTCGACACAATTAGACCACGCTTTTATTCCCAAGTCTGAGGAATAAATTTAATATATAGGTATTTGTATATTAAATATATTTGCCATTTTGCAAAATTAGGTATAGGTGTACAAATGTATATGTGGATATATTACATGTACATACAATACATATCCTACACCATCTTTGTATTTCTAGGCTTAGTGGAAAGAAATTCATTTATTAATTTTATGAGTGTTATAATTTTTAAATTATATAGAAAGCAAATAAAAAATTCATCAGAAACATTCATTAAAAAAATTTATAAAAAAATTTCATAGAGTAGTGAAAAAAAAATTATCCGTGTAAAAAGGGAATTAGGTATAGTGCTTTCCGTAATACGTTTGCTTTAATTTCAATCCCAAGTACGCTTTTAGAAGCCCTCTATTTGATAGTACTTATTTGTCTGAAATTGTTGTTGATTTAAGATTTTACGCTAAATAGAACACCGTAGTTATAGTACATTTTATACAACCCTGAATTAAAAACCGAGGACACTAGCGAGTGAAATATGATAATAAAGTAAAACGAAATAATGGGCCTGGATATAAAAACGTTGAAGAAAAAGATACCATTTCTGGCCAGTGAACCTTAAGATAATCGATCAATTATTAGCGACGAAAAGGTTTATTTTGCAGGAAGTTTTTGGGAAATGTTTGTAGGGCTTTATTAAATGTTGTCCTTTATCAGCGAATTGCATTGTATTGCAGTCGTTGCCGTTGTATCGTCGTTTTTGCATCTTTAGTTTTTTGACGTTTCTTGAACATAATTTTTTTGTCCGCCTCTTGTCTCTTGTGAATATATAAGTGCATGCATAAACGTTTGTATATAGATTGTCTTTTAATTTCTAATGGATGTACTTTGATTCATTTTTTAATTTTTCAGTTAGAAGCTCTTCTGTTTGCGTATTTCATTTTCATCTACAATTATATGGGCATTTTTTTTCCTTTTTTATTTTTATCGTATATCCCGTATGTATGCATATTTTAGGTGGAAATGCATGTAAATATGTTTTATCACTTTTAAATTTAACGGCTTCCATATGAATGCTTAATAATGGTAATAAAAAATTGCTCATATACTTGCAAGAAAACAAAAAAAAATTTTTCCAAAATAAAATGTCTTGCAGAAGTCGCAACCGTTAGAAACTGGTGCAGGAAAGGAGTTGTATTCACAAATTCGCTCAAATTTTTTAATGGCCACTGTCAGCTTTAATCTGGCATGTGATTGCCATCGAAGCCATGGATGGACTATCCTAACGTATCATAAAATTGTATATATTTCAGATAATACTTTTATATGTTTCCAATTTTGGATCGGCAGTCTACAAAAACTGCTACGAAATTTCTGTGTCGTAATTGGAAAAAGTAAAAATTATCGATGAATATTTTTTTAAATCGTCGCTTGAGTGGATCGCTTTCATATAACTACTTTACACCGCTTTTCGTGATTTCGTGATAACTGAGAAGATAGGGGTACAAGGGTATGCGAATGGTTCTCTGAGAAAGTCGTATACAATGAACAATAAAGAAAAGGGCAAATGTGCACGGACGTCAATTAATAAGATTATTGGTTACGAATGCAATAATAAAATTAATTTACCGACCTTTATTGTTTGCAAATTTTCGAATTGTTCAAAATGTTTAAATGAATGGGAACATTTTGCCGAATTTTTAATTTAATGGGCTTTAGTTATTTGTGAAAAACCGGCAAAGCAACAACCGTATAACTTATTGCTCTAGCCATTAATTATTATTATTATTATTTATTTATTTTTTTTCTTTTGCTGCTTAAAAATTTGAATGAAAGAAACTGCAAATATAACAACAATCAAAAGATAATTAAAGGTGTGAAAAACATATATATGTAAAAGGAAAAGTTGTTGTGAAATTTGTAAAACACGTCATCATATTACAATATTGCGATATTCTGCACTTGGCAGCAGGAAGGAAATGCGGTGAAATTCTTTTAGAGCAAGGCTTCGTTAATTCTCTAAAAAAATGTTGAATTAAAAAACGGAAAGAAGAAGATAGACTTACAAGTACATAAAGCGAAGGAAGGAGAAAAATAAAGAGAAAACGAGAGAGAGAGAGAGATAGAAAAAAAGAGAGTGAGAGAGAGAGGTACGGAGAAAATGGCCATAATTTTAGTCCACCTGCGTCGCATAATTTTACTTATGAGTATTGTGTACTTGAGTGGCGCTTTCATCAGGAAACTGTTAACCGATTCACGTCACGTCTATCTACTGCAAATAAATGGTGGTAAACCGTTGCTGTGGGCAAAACATTTACACTTCCAATGGTGGGCATACATTTACACAATATACGCTTACATTGTGCTCGTGAATTATATTAATATGCGGCGTTTCACAAATATGCTGGAATTTTTTTTTACTTAAGTAAATCCCCTCTCCCCGTCATTTTATTATATTTATTTCTATTTCTATAAAACTTATTTGATAACTTGTGAAAATAAATGAAAAAGATTTAAATGTTGATACAAGATTTATGGCTTTTGTTTGGAAGATGTTTCTTGTGTGTGTTTTGGCTCTCTGCATAAAGATTGCTGAAAAAAAAGAAAAAATACATAGAAATATTTTAAAATAAATCAAATGATTCATATAATTATATGAGATGATTTATATAAGATATTTATATAATAATTTATATAACAAAAGATTTCATAATTGAAACTCAAAGAGAACTTTGCAAAGCTCTTCTTATAAGTCATCCAATAAGAAAGGATTAACAATTAATGCGTTTTATTTTTTCAAATCCCATATATATGATTATATAAGATAAATGTACCACTATGGCTACGTAAACAGTACACATGTCACCATTGGAAATAGACGAAGGGATTACTTAAGAGTTTTATAAAAAAAGGAAAGCTAACAATCTTTTGGAAACAGAAATGACACAAAACTCTATTTAAAAAAAAAAAAAAAGCTACACCAATAGGTAAACTATATTCTCACACAGGCACACGCACACGCACCCGGATAACAAAGTGAGCGCTCTTTATATGCCAATGGCGGTGTGTATTTTATTATTATCTTCACCGAAGAATAAGATTGCAGTACATTTGTGAGTGTGTGTTTATAATGAAAGTAAACAGGCATTAGTGAAAATGTTCTTGATTAGCGTGAGATTCCAAATCGATTCCGTCAAATGTTCGTTAGCCATTTGTCGCTGGAAAGTTTTGAATTGCAAATTGTTAGCATACATGGTCTTAGCTAGTGGCTATAGTTCAAAATTTCAAACAAGTAGAAAATTTGCAAAGAATTGCAAATTTATTTTCTATCGCCATCTAAAAGGATAATGGGGGCTGATTCATTTTGCTGTAATGCTTCCAACACCCAAAAGGACGCTTCAGAGACTCTATAAAGTGTAGGTATTCTTGTTTAGAATAAAATTCTGAATTGATTAAGCAATGTCTGTCCGTCTGGTTGTCTGTGTGATGTGTGTTTTTGACACTCTCCTGGTCGCAAAAATTAAGCTACCGGCTTCATATGGGGTAGAAACATTGAAAATTTCCGTATAGAGGTTGGTGTTGAAAATGGATCAAATTGGTCAGCAGTAAAGCGTAAACTGAACGCAACTCCGTTTCGCTAAGGAAAAATTTGTGGGGTTTTGCTCATTACTTACCACTTATTAATCATAAGGCGAACAAGACAGAATGTTGCAAATGATTTTGCTAAAAATGGATTCATTTAAAAAATAAAAATGTGGCGGACACAACGACGTGGTAGATTAAGTTTTCCTTAATAATACCTTTTAGCGATCTAAAGGTTGGAAGATAAATTTTATCCCATTCGCTTTCTTTTAACCATAAATAGTAGCATGGGGCGTTAAAGATTTTAATGGCGTTAGGTGTAAAAGATTAGGCCGGATCGAATGTAATTTTCTTACTTGTTTTCTTTTTTGTTAATGGTTGCTTCAAATCCAAGATTTTGATAAGATACCTAAATTTGTTTTTTGCTATGATTTTTTCTATTAGGGAGAAACTTTACAAGTTCATCTTTCTTTCTTATCGGTTCTCACTCTTAGTTCGAAGTGAAAGAATATTTTAGGTTAACGCGACTTCGAAAGGGGAAAGAGAAGACTCTGCCGATAAACAGCAAACATATCAGCGTATTACGCTGAACTGCCTACCATCCAGTCCGCATTATTTAATGACTTGCTTCTTTTCATTTATAGTGCTTTAAATTATGACTGATAGTTAGCGCAATATCGCATAGGTAATGCCGGTTAGCCGATGGTAATCATCAAGGCTGATAATTTTCTCCGAAATTGTTTTCTTACATCATGTCTTCATGATGTTGGGGGTATGAAAGTGGGGCTTTTGACATGATTAATAAACTCACTCGCAATTTGAATATCCGATGCCTTTACTCAGATTTCGATCATATTAATGAGTTGGCATCAACTTGGCCATATATCCGGTCCATTAATCTGTATATATATATATATATATATATATATATATGTGTGTGTGTGTGTATATAAGCTAAACAAGAAAAATCTTGAGCTCTTAAGTATGTAATTATAAATTACACGGAAATGTAAATAATCTAAGTAATGTAAATAAATAAATAAATTTAAACGCAGAATTTTCATCCGGTTATAATATCAAACAAAACGCAAATCATTCGATTGTACGGAACGTAGTTTGCATAAGTTCGCAGCTTTGGCATAAAATCTTCTGATATCTAACAGTTTCACACTCAAATTAATGCTCGCAATTATTCGTTCCGTGGGAGCTCACCACTTAAACGCGAATGACTTGGAATAGTTAGCAGGCTTGTCACAATTTCTTGCATATATATATGTGTATATACTATACTACATATACTATATAGTTTCAGCTTAGTTCATTTTAAAGACTAGACCTTCATGCCAGATTGTATCAAAAGTCATTTTGATATCCAATAGCAACAGGTCAGTTGATTTTTGGAGGCTAAAGTTTGGGCTAACTAACTAAGTTTCTTTTAAGGATGGCATCGAAGTTTGTTCTCGAGGGAACCCCAACTGTTGAGGTGGAATGGTATGATTATCTTCTATGAAAGTTTTCACGGTCAACTGACGGGGCGGTCGGAGTAGGGGGCGTCAAAATATTCACTAAAATTTCACACTCATCTTGGTTGATAGTATAACAACAACCGTTTTGTTTTACAAATGGAATATTGTTAGACATCTTCTCAAGAATTTTTATTAAATTCCAGAAGGAGGATGAGCCTTTATCTGTTGGCGATGATAGATTGTCCTATGAATTGTTTGTAAATCACAGAATACGTATTCCCAGATTCCATAATTTCGTATGAGAGTCTTTGAAGTTCTGCTCTGCACCATATTCTTAATAGGTACGCAGGACAGAGAATTACCTTTCATTTGGAGATGTTTTTTAGGCACGCTAAGAATGGCAGTGCCATTCAAATGGCTTTCAAAACTAAGAATGAGTATGACCAACGTGGTCGCCGTTAGAGATATTTTCGATATCATGTAAGTTTCAAGGTCTATTGAAGAATGTGAAAAATTTTCCTTCAGTTCGCATTATTATTAAATCGTTCGAGTTCAAGTCGTTGGAGACATAATGCGTGGAGCGTTGATTGGGGAAAATCACGAATGAAACCTTCTGCCTATTTGCTTTCGAAGGTATGCGAGGATTATCACTAATCTACTATTAAAATCTGGCCCCGGTATATGCCTTGCAGAAAATTCTGTAAAAATTAAGAGAAACTAAGTTGATACATCACTTCATATATCAATATCATATATTGAAATCAATTTTTTTTTTGGTCAGTCGATCCTTTGAACTTTGTCGATTGGGGAGAAAGTTTATTGCCTGCAAGAAATTGTCTTGAAAATTCTTCCCAAGCGTTTTGAAAATTCTACATGCCTTAAATAATTCCCTCATGGGAAGGTACTGCTTGATGTCCTACCATATGATTATTAACTTCTCTAATACACCAGTAGTAGTTGTGGATATTTTCAGAAAGTGTTTATGTTCATTTAAAGGCATTCCCTAGAAATGGCGTTACCAGTACAAGTTAATTGATGCGTCCAAAATTTGCATCAGCTATACGGCTTTTGCAAAGAAACAATGGTTTTTTAGGCTGCCAGGGTTGCTTAATATAAAAATTATTAAGTAATATGAAACTATATAATAACGAGTAAATTAAAGCCATATAAAAAAGTTAGTGCGATAAATAAAAAATTGTTTTTGGAAAACTTCAGTTGAAACTACTATTTATGAGAAATCTTTTATAGAGTGGGGTTCAAGAAATAGACCCATATGGTTCAAACTTGATCGATTTAAGCTTTTTTCAAATTACTATCATGAACAATTAGGACTTTTTGTCATCTAAAGGTAATACATTTCCTGAGAAGCCTCATATGCTGTCTTATACAAAAACTAGATCTCCGCGATCTAAATTCGGGAAAGTTGGTTTTATTGCCAATTTACTATTACGAACTAATTTTCACCATGAAATATTGAAAATTATACCTTTTTGTCATATAAAGACTGAGATTTCGTAGGAACGATTCTATGAGACGGATTGCACAACATTTTCCATACCAGTTTAAGATGCTGAAATACTATTAGTCAGCGAGTTATGTTGAAAAATTTTGAAGATTGCAATTTTTTTTTTTTGTAACAGGCGACAGATACACAGACAAGGTTAGACAGATAAGCTTCCAAAAATGATTCTAAGTCGAACGGCATACTAAACGGTAGATCCATTCTAAGTCACGTACGTCGGCGCAAACTTTATATACCCTATACCACATGTGGTGGAGGGTGTAAAAATAAAGAAAACAAAAAGGGATAGAAAACCTACTGTGGAAGATAGCGCGTGAATTGAACATGGAGTTCCAGTCTTTAAGCGAAGAATATGAAGATTGTTTAGGTTTCTCTTAATTATACAAGGGGTACTTTCTCCTATAAATGTTATAGGTGTGCACTGGTATTTGTCATTTAAATTCTCGATGAAAATATTTTAAAATTTATTAAGATTTTCCGTTATTCCGTATGTTTTCCTCCTCTTATGGGCGTAACGTGCTTTTGTTTATCTAAACCATGGAAACACATTTGGAATTTGCAAGTCAAGTAGGCGTATCAGTGAACTAATTGTGGACGTGTTTATGAACATGTAAACAGTGTAAACTTCACGTTTGCGAATTCGTCAAGTAAATGTTCTGAAGTTTAGCGATTTTTGCTTGCTACACTTTTTAAAACATTAGCATTTGAAAACAATGTGTTTTCACACTTAGCCCAAATAATTGAATATGAATGAGCGGACGTAGCAATAAATAGGTCGAAATCGCTTGTACTTCATTGGCTCTATGATGCGTGTTTCGGGGAGTTTCGAACGAAATGACACAATCAATATTTTTCCCCGGCGGTGTGTATAGAAAGGAAGGAAAACAGAAGAAAAACAAATAAAAAAAATTACACACATTTTCCGACAGAGTAGAGTCTACAGAATTTTAGAAAAATCGATTTAAAAATATGAGAAAATAAGGCAAAGAGGAAAATTTTCAGCCAGAAGTTGTTCAGAAGTGTACCGAAAAAATTTAAAGAGCGAGATAAATATAACTAAAAACTAAAATCCCGCAGTTTTCTTTTGGCAACGCAACAGTGTGCAACGTACTCGAAACGTAATGGTGAGATCGTCAACAACAATGTCATCATTAGCATCGTGTAAATAGTGAACGGGAATAAGTTTTTAAAAATAACGGTGAAGAACCAAAAAAAATTTTTTTTTTTTTGAAAATTGTTTATAAATTAATGAAAAACAATTCGGAGAGCTATAATTGTCTTGAAACGAACCTTGGATGCCCATCATCGAAGGCAAATATATAAAAAATTTGGTGTTTTTTGTTTTTGTTCGTTTTTCATGAATTGTGGTCCCATCAGAAAACAGCGGATGATAATTATTTGTGCATAAAATATTCGTATTATTCTGATAAACATATATGTGCTAAATTTAAATATGATCTTCGCATCAAGATGTCACTTGGCTATGAAAACATAATAGTATTTCAATTTTTTTTTTGAGATTGTTTCAGGTTACCTTCTATTTTAAGAGCGCGTGTGGAGTGTGGGCCTCTACTGTGATAATTTAACTTAACCCATGGGTCAAACATATATTTGCATCAGATTTATAATGTTCACGTTGTTAGGTACATTACTAATAACAAGATAGACGGACGGACCTGGTTAAAATGATTCAATACATCGCGCCGATAAATTTTAATTTGTTATTGTTACAAAATAAATGATAAAAAGAGTATACACGCTGTGGTGGATATGAAGAGAAATAACAAAAAAAAAAAACGCTGAGAAACGATCGTAATGCAAATAATTTGTAAGAAAATGAATTTTTCTTTAACACAAAATACAAAAGAAGAAAAAGAAATAAATAAAAAAACATTTTCGCCGGTTTTTAGTGGTTCTAAATATAATACACACACACATACATAAGCAAACACAAATATACATATATATATATATATATATATATATATATATAGATACAAATATATATCTAAATACGTATATATACATATAAACATATATATAATTAGATTAAGTAACATTCTGATTACCCAGACACATGAGCAAGATCATATTATGCAAATCATATGAACGAAACTACATTCGCTAGAATGGACGAATATTGAATGCCCATCATGTAGCGCTTAGTTATTTTACAAATAAATGTACAAGTGAATGTAGAAAAAACCCGCGTGAAAAATGTTAACAAAAAAGAATTTAATGAAAAACTTAAGGTCTACGTGCGAATGGCCGTTGTGATCATTTGAGTTATAAAATCCGACATTTCCACTTCAAATTCGAATAAATTTTAGACAATTAAAATAATTTTTTAAAGAAATATTTTATCTTTACATTAATAAGGGGCGTCGCAATTGAATCGAATATTGAATACTTTTGTAATTAACAGATGTCATATGCTATTCCGCTATAGCGAATTCCGTTCGCTACCGTACGCTAGTAGTACGCGAAAAACGGATTTATGATATCCTGAGGGGCCTAAGATGACACGAAATCGGTGACAAACAGTTATTGTAAGCGAAATCGGCAAACTAATGTGCGACCATTCTGTAGGTGCATAGGGTGCAAGAATTCTCTCTGGGTGTTTAGGAAAATGAGAAAAAAAAAAAAACATTGAAAATCGACATCATTACAGTACAAACAAAAGAATGAATAAGAATTAAAAACTTTTTATGGCATCATCACATTACACTTATGCATATGTTCTTATATTTATGCAGGCACATATGTAAATAACTATGCTCATGCAAAGCCTGCGGAGTAAGTACGTTGCAGATAAATTAACAAAATTTTTTTTTTTTGCATTCTCTTAATTCGGGTAATAGGTAGTATAAAAACGTGTGTGTGATATTTAACAAGTAAAACAATTGTATTCGGCTATTGCCGAATCTCTTATGCCCACTACGATTATTTAAAAAAAAAAAAGAAAATCGATAAAAAACAAAAACAAAAGTTTTATACTCTATAATATTGATCTTTTCCAGTTGTGAACAGGTGCAGGTGCGATCGCCCGTTAACTACAAGTACAAAAGACAGACACTTGCTCTTCGTCTAGAACCGGAAGTGTTCGCAATTGCAGTTGTACTGTGGGCTATTTTGGCTCATATTCAATACAATCTGACTGCACGAATTTCAGATGCTTTTGTTAATGCGACGGACGGACTAACTTGCGTTGATCGATTTAGAAATGAGTACTGATTGAAGATTTCTTTCATAGCGTGTGTGAAGTCACCTTGCAAGTGTTACAAACTTCTTGACAAAATGAATACTCTCTTATCCTGCGGTGGTGCGTATAAAAATACAATCAATACGTAAATCATTAATATACGCAGCGCGTGTGTATGTGTATGTGTGTGTATGCGTGTGTGCGTGTGTACGTGTGTGCGTGTGTATGCATTTCTAAATAAATAAATGTAATAATGTAAAAATTGTAGTTTCAAAATTTTCGTAGAAGTGCAATGAACGACAAATTAATGAAAATATTGAAACACAAATGTATGCCACACAATCTCAGTTTAGCCACTCGGTTTGTTTCTTCCCTTTCCGCCGCATTTATTCTCCCGTGTGCACTAAAGTAACAGCACACAACACACATAGACGAACATATTGCATTCAAGTTATTTTAAAATTGTGGCAATATTTTTTTGTATCTTTTATTGGCATTTATTTGCAATTGAACATCAGGAAAATTTGTCTTACAATGCGATCAGTGTGTACAAAATAATTGAAGATCCCGTTACTTATAATTTAAAGCAAATGCGAGCTGATCAAATTATGATGGTGAGAGTGTTCGCCGAATAAGTACGAAAAGAAGGCGAGAGAGAAAGAGAAACAAATTCAAAGAGAGAGAGAGAGAGAGAAAGAGAGGGAGAGAGAGTGAGAGAGAGAGGTAAAGAAAACTGCATAACAATGTATTTAATAACAGACGGAAGCACAGGAATGCAAAAATTTAAGTGAGAGCATGAAATTTCGTGATGGACGGCTAATAATAAATCATAAGAGTAACAAAGCCAGTGAATGAAAATTTGAGAATGTAAAAGGGAGAGAGAGAAAAAGAGAGAAAGAGAGAGAGAGAGAGAGAGAGAGAGAGAGAGAGAGAGAGAGAGAGCAAAAAAGCTTTGTCAAGTTTGATACAACATAAGCAGACAGACATCCGCAGTAAAGAATATGAAAATATTATCACATCGCCAGTGACAGTGATATTGATTAAGAACGTGCGAGCAAACCTATTATATATTTGACGAAATTGAAAAATATCTCTTTTTTTTTCTTTTCGAAATATGTTAATAAAATAAATTAAATATATAGAAATGTCTTAAAAATAAAAGATAGAGATACAATAACAAGTTCTTCGGAAAATTATATTAAGAAACAAAAAAAAAAAAATTTATTTTAAATTACTCAGGTTTTTGCTTTAAATGTGGTGGGAGTACACATATGTGCATCCACGTGCCGAATTTCCAATGGCGTGTTTATCTGCGTCCTAAATGAAAAACAAAATTTACTTTACCAAAACAAAAACTTATTTTATCAAAGCAGAAATAAAAACGTTAAGAAAAGAAAAAAAAGCAACGTTCCGCTATGTGTTTTTTGTAAGCAATTTAATTGCATGCATCTTCAAACCGAGCAGTAGTCAAACAATTTTGAAAAAGCAATTAAAGACGAATTATGTCTTCGTATCGCAATTATGTAAGTAAATGAACTTTTATTTTTTTCCAAATTTTATTTTCATTAATTTTTGCTATAGAAACTAGTTGTTGTTGTTGTTGGTGTCTAAATGAATTTATTATTTAAAAAGCAGAAAAGAAATAAACAAACTAGGAAATCGTCCAAAGTGTCCGAAGATTATAATTCTTTCATAATACTTCCACAACTTCAACGATTTTCGCATAATTTCTGACTACGACCCCTTCTTGATGCTGCCGGGTCTTCGTATTCTGAAAGAGTTCATATTAGATAAGTGACAGAGTAGAAGAATTTTGCTTTAGAAACGTTATTTTATATAAAATTTTAATTTTTGAAAATTGTTGTATTATACTACCATAGTTTTCATAGTTATACAACTTTCTTAAAAGATTTAATAAAATTTCGCAAACCGAATTTTGGAAAACTCTTCATTCAGGTTTCTTCTATTTACGCCTTATAGCACGTGCGCTACAAACTATATTAAGCATAGACTGCACTTTTATTATACCGATCGATTTAAACATGTCTGTCCGTCTGTCGGTCTGTTCATGTGATGTTTTTTCGTGGATATATGTGTTGAGTTTACAGATCGCAATTTTTGAGATATTTTAACGAAAGATTGCACACTGACGTGTCTTCGACCAAGGACGAGCCCTATCGGAAATTGATTTGGCTCGAATCGTTTTTACGTTCACTCCGCCCCCATGTAATGCACTTTTGTAGGCCAGAAAGTTGCAAATTTTAATATGTTATGGTGAACCTTAACCTATAATAGTAATTTAAGATAAACAAATTCTTAATACTTTATGATGAAAATTGATTTGAATACGTACCACAATTTTTGAACCTCTTGGGCACAACCATTCTTACGGAAAGTAAGTCTTCATTTGCAAAGAGATCTAATTTTGAATATACAGTCCCATAAGAGTAGTAAGTTCTTACAAAAACATGGTAAAATATTCGTGTTCTGTGGCAAAAATAAGAATTGTATTAGATAATGCGATGTAGGGTATTTAATAGTCCTTTTAATATATCACATTGAGACCTAATCCATAATAGCAGTTTGTCATTAAAATCAACTGTACGTCTATTTTTGTCGCGCTTCACATTGTAGAAGCGTTGTCATGAACACTAAGGCCATATATGGCAAAAAAGTGTACATTTTACATTCGATACTTAAGTGTAGCAAATTTGGGCCATGTAGGTAAATGTTTCGGACTGTGTCCCTTATGAAGCAACAAACTCTAGTTTTTAGTGCTTTCTGACGAAAATAGAATAATAATAATAATAACAATATCTGTGAGAAGAAGATTAATTTTGTGGCTGTGTTTCTGCCGCACTCTGTATAAGATCGCATTTATGTTGCGAATTGAATTGAGTCAATTTTATATAGAATTACTTAAATTCTATATAGTTGTGTAAATGATGTCAAGTTTTCGCTTTACGGACAAAAGCAATCATTGCTAATCGTACATAAAAAACATGAATGCGTTTATATGCGGTACGAAAGTGAAGATACATACATACAAACATGTGAACTCTGTCTGAATGCTACTTAATTTTTGTCGAACTGTTTATCGGCATGCTATAGCTCTACACTACGCTACAAAAATAGCACTTTTGCTAAATTTGGACCAAGTAAATCCGCGTTTTGGGCCTAGCTCCACGTAAACGCTATCATGACACGGATCCTTTGGTACAAGAGCGTATTAAGTCTGTGCGGATGTATCCAACACCCACAAGGACTTGAAAGAGACCCATTTTATGCTATACCTATCGATTCAGAATCACTTTCAGAATCGCTTTAAAGTTGTCTGCCCGTTTGCCTGTCTTGTATTCTTGTGTTCAACCTATAAGCGGAAATTTTTGAGATTAGTGTAATGGAATTCGGTACACCGACGTGTTCTAGTTCAAGGACCACTTTTTTGAAAAGTCGTTATTTGATTAGCTATGCTAAGCGAAGGGACGGGTCGTGGCCCACAAGAATATTTTCACTTTTTCCTGCTTTAAAATTGTCAATCAATCATTCTTTCAAGTGTAACATATGATCTGTACCCTTTGGAAGCTCAACTCCATTTGAATTGAAAATAATTAATAGATGTGTCTTACTCCGGTGAGATCACTCTACGATCAATTAGAGAAACTTAAGTATTCATTAAAATATTAGAAGTTCAATCGGTTAAGATTTTCTTTAAATTCAGGCTACAAATAATTGTCTTCTGGCTCTCTTACAATTATCAAAAAAATCGCTTCTAATGTGGAGGTTCCGACGAACTATCCTAAGGCCTATTCGTTTGCTTGCTCTTCTTTTATCATATAGTTTTTGAGCCATAACACGCAAAATCATATTAACCATCGCTGCGTATGCTAATGAGTTTAAAGCATCTTAGATTGAAGTCAGTGTCTCTATATGAAATACTTACACTTTTGTACATGCTCTGCCGTTCCACAGTATGCGATGTGTCAGTGAATATTAGAAGACACATAATCCGTAATCGTTGTCCCAATTATAGGTTAGCTAATATAATTATAGTTGAAAGTGTAGATGAGCTTGTTGGACAGGCGAGCAAGTAGAAGTTTTCGAAATATGGTTTGTATACATTTTATAGGAAGTTCAACTCATATTTCTAAAGGAAAGGTATTTACTCATTTTGGTAACGTCTTCAATTTCTATGAGTAAGTTTTTGTACTATGTAAAGTAAGACTGAAGCTATCTTCTATGAATAACAAGAAGAACAAAATAAAAAAAAATAAAAATGAAAATAAATAAAAAAGGAAAAATCCCAAAAAGTTCTTCATTAAAATTAATGAATAAATAAAATACAATGGTTAATAGTAAAAATTTAAACGTTAACGTCACTCTTTTATTTCAAAAAACATGACAATTGTGAACATGCAGTGAAAAGGTTCGTTGGATTTCGGTCATAGGGTGCATGAATTTCTTAGACAAATTATCGTCAGTGATGCAGTGGCTGTAAACAATTGTCGAAATTGTGCAACACAACAAAAATTGTTGCATGTCTTCAGCATTAAAACTGTGCGTATCTATCGCTTCGCACATGTGAACGAGAACTGATACAATTCGTGAAAAGTATTCAGTACTGATACAAGGTAATATTTCCACGCTTCATCAAGCCTAAGAACTGGGTTACCATAAATTACTTTGAATTTACATATAATTAAAGCAATTTTCTAAATCGGTTTAAGCTTGTCTATCCGTCTGTCCATGTGTTGGTTTTGTTCTCTTGTATTTAGCCTACAGGTTGCAATTTTTGAGATATTTTGAAGAAATTTGCTGCACTGAAAATGGTTGGGAACGGATCACTTTTCCGATCACTTCTCTTATAACGCGTAATTTTGAAAAGCCGTTGTATGAATATCTGGTAGGATCGTGTAGGGTAGTTAATGTTAGACGATGGCCCCATATATAGTATTATTATTTGTCAAAAGAAATTTTTTGATTCATCAAATCCAGGCAATTGATAAGTACACTGTTGTTTAGTAAAAACAAAACCGAAACGATGGCGAACCCAGAAATGTGGATTGCATATGCAAATAAAATATTCGTTTATTTGCATTTTGCAAAATGAACATTCTCTCAATATAATGATTTTCTCGAAGTGAAATTCCGTGAAAATGCCTTAACCTTACCTTAACGGGCAGACGGGCCAACTGACAGACAAGGTTAAATTTATTCACAAAATTATTCTGAATCGATTTGTATCACAAAAGACAAGTTTGCTTTAAATTGTTACACAAAGCCTCATACACAAAATAGTCCAGTCCCGAGTACAGAAGTGGTCTAGACTATGTAAACAGAACGGATTAAGTATGAAGTAATCCGGTACGACAAAATTAATAGCAAAGCGTGCAGCATGAATATAATATATTAGCTTTAGATTGAACACTATCACACTAACTAACATTTTTAAATCCTTTTTTCAGGATAATTGAAACTTGAAAATTTAAAAAAAAGAATTTATTTTAATGTTTTGAAAATGAGCTCCTTATCGCATTTAGTCATATAAATGAAGATATAGAGAGAAAGATGAAAAGAGAGCGCGCGTGAGAGAGAGTGAGTGAGAGAGAGAGGGAGAGATAGAGAGAGAGAGAGAGAGAGTACAATTAATCTCCTCTTATTTTAATAAAAATTTTAAAAATACATTCTCTGTTACTATATAAATGTCACTAAAAAATAAATCTACGATAATTTGAAAGGTGATCACAATTTAAAAAATTTTCCTTATTTTTGGGAAAATTTACACAAATTCATCTATTTTTAAGATAAACACTCCGTATGCAATTCATTTATACGAAAACATGCTTAAGCAATCAATATATATAAATACCTCCTTCAATATATTGAAATGACTAAACAAATTATTGCTGATGCTGTTGCTGCTATCGTTCTTGTTGTTATTGTCATCGCTGTCACCATCATCATCGCTATTTTCCACATACTATAGGTTAGACGATTTTTTTTTTGTTTCCTAAGTTTCCATATTTGATTGTAAATCAGAGATTCCCACATCCCTTTGGGCATTTGTACAATGATCATTACAAAATGATCTAAGAGTGTTGCTCTCCTCGTTTCGATATATAAAAACTTGTGCGATTATTTGTGTAAATTGACAACTTGTTAAATATTTACCTATGTATGTATGCTGCGACTACATACGATCTTTGTAAACCTTTTTCTTGTTCTTCTCTTTTGTTTACTTATATGACCACAGCTACTGAAAGGATGCGCCTTGGTAAATACATTGAGGCACAGGGGCGGTAAGGAATGAAGGTCGGTAAAGCGGGGAGAGACATCGGAATTCATTTACGAAAGTTTAGTTTCTTAAAATGATTTGATGAATATTTCAGTAGCATTGATGATGACTCTCGTTACTTTCTTTTTCGTAATTCTTTAAGGGTTCGAGTCGACATCCCTTTGAGAAACGCCTCTTTATAATTATAAAGTCACTTGATAGATATTTCATATTTAAACGATTTTCTTTCCCGCGTGAAATTAATTCACTATGAATTTCATGGCTTTGAGTTCACCAGCAATTGCAATAAAATTCACTTTACACAACATCATATAGAATTATTAATTAAACTCTTAAGCTATTCGAGAATTTTGCTTTACAAACATTTATTCATATCAAAATCAATTTCAAGTATTAGTTCAAGGTTATTCATTAAGCTCATGTCAGTTTTCTTGATATTAAAGGGACTTTAATGCGCAGTTAGTCGTCTTAGAAAATAAACTGTATACATGGAACCCTCTCAATAGTGTGGAAATCAAATTAAGCCTTTAAGTCTTTTCAATTCAATTGAGTAATTGATTAGGAAGAAACTTATAAGTCGATTGACAGAATATTTAAAAAGTAAATTTCGAAGAAGTTCAAGACGTCGTCTCAAGACAATATGCTAAATTTGTATCATATTGGATTTAAGTAGATTTTCCGAGTTTAGTCATGAGAATAGACTTCTTAACATTTATTTGCATGACTCTTAAGAGTTCAGATGTATAGGACTTACTTGCTGTGGCTGTTTCGCAAGCTCATGACACTTGCTAACTGGGGTTTGTAAAAAATTTTCTGACGACATTCGGCAAATGATCAAAGCATTTAAACTAAATGCTGATAAAATTTGCTAAGCAGTTTACTGAATGATAGCAAAGATTTGCCTTCTTAACTGGGATTAGAATGATTAGATGATCTAAACATTTTCGACTTCTTCAGTTTATTGAGAGAGAAATGCCTAGGAATTTTACATCAGTAAATGAAATGTCAAAGCTTTGCATAATTTATCTGTTTATCATAAAATTTCGAAAACCTACCAGATATTTCCTGCTCGTTACTTTAAATTCTTGCGAGAAAGATTGCATGTCTGTTATTATACAGTTACGTGTAAGTTTACAGAAAAAATTAATAAAAGTGTAGACAAAATTCTTTAGTACTTAAGTAAATAGAACACTTTCGCATAACACATGAAAAGTTTGATTTCATTAATCTGAGCCGAAGACAAACCTCTCTATATACTAGCTAGCGAAAATCAGCACTGATCAGACAGTGTGAAACGAATTCCGATTGAAGAGTTACATATTTTATAGCAATCCATAAGAACCTAATACAGCTAAATAATGTTTGATAATATATATGCGTGCAACGATTAGTTAGACGTCACATAATTGGGACAAACCTTAAGATAAATGTAGTACCATAGCTTTTACTCGGAAATGCCGTCTACAACAGTATTAGTAAGTTTGCGTAATTTCTAGTTTTGTGAAGATTAGCTATGCTGGGTTGGGTATCAAGGATATGATCATTTGTCAAAACGTTTGCAACGCCCACAAGGAATCTTCAAAGACTCATCACAAGTACGTATATACTCTTGGTCAGCATTAAATTGTCGTTTTCAAATTTGGCAGCAACATTAAAAGCTCTTACGCGGTATTTCTATTGAAAATGGGCCAAATCGGTCGAAGGACACGCCTCCAGTACTACGTAATATGAACACCCTTCTGTTTTAAAAAATCCGTTTTTTCCTCATTACTCATGAACTAAAGTAAATAAATCTACAAAAATTAGATCGTATAATCTATGGGCGATGCTGTAGTGCCTATCCAAGAGTGGGAAACAGCGATCACACCTATCCAATATTATAGTGTACCAAAATTGAATTTTTTTTCAGTACCTTTATAACGCGCAGAAACACGTTTATCAATTCACCAGTCAGTTTCAGATTCTGGATGCACTTAAACATGCTGGTCTGTCTGTCTGCCCTGAACTGTGTAGGGTTGGTGGTAAACATTTTGCCGTTCGCAAAAATAAAAATATCGACTAGAAATTTGCAATAGAACTTGAAAATGGCCTAAAGTGGTCAAGGAATACGCCTACAATGCCCACAAACGTATGCAATAAATTCCTGCGAATTCTTTTGTTTCCGCGTTTCTTGCTCCTTATTCATAAAGTTGCACTTTTATTCTGATGATAGAAATAATCAGCTGTGCGCACTCTATATTAGACAATATGAAAATTTAGATCTTTTTCTTTTTTTTTTTTGGGATGGGTATGAAAGATTCGGCGACGACCGAAAATAATTTTCTTATTTGTTTATTTTTGTGTGTCGCATGTGCATTCAATTTGTGATGCATTTATCTGGTATCTCGAAACGAAAGAGGTTACATTACTATTTTGATTGTATTATTGTAATAATTACTCTACAATTTCGCAATTAGAAGATAGTCGATTGAGTCCCGCAGCTATTATATTTTAACGGTACTAAATAATTGAAATATATAACCGTTAATTGATGCGCTTGTGAACACACATTTAGGAGATTATTTTTTTATTATACAATCATACAGCCGTGGGCATATAAATCACCCACACTTTACCATGATAATAAACCGAAAGATTTACTAAATAGATTCGTCCATTTTGTAGTCCCGAAAGTAAACGTGAATAAAACACATTTCTGGATAAAAGTTCGATTATATTTTTTGTCAATATATTGTTTGAACATTGGCTTTATTTGTGGGAAGACAAAACACAGATAGTTGTACGGTGTACAGAAATTGCCAAAACTTATTACGTTTCGTGGATGTGGTTTGAAGCCTACATTTGGTTAGCTCGACATTGTAAATAAGGATTATTAGGCCTTTGGTGTGAAGAAAACACATCTGATGTTAATAAAGGACTTTTGGGTGTGACTCGGAGGTTGTGCCGCATTTTGTTATATCATTTCAAATTACGAAAATGACGTTACAGTCACCGACAATGGAGCACGCTAGGGAATAGATTTTTTGTGCCAAAAATAAAACGATTTTGACTTGTGCTCGTCTCACGACTATATTGTATTCAATATTTTACATATGATTTCTGATACTTTATGTTTTATATTTAATATTCAATATATTATACGTTGTTTGATGACGTAGATAATTTATGCAGCGTATGTAAGGCTTTCATAAATCCCGTGAATTTGTTCTTATCGTGGAGTGTGTGTTATTTATATGTCCATGGCTTTATACGAAGATACAGCTAAGTCATGATTTTTTCCGATATGCACATATGGCGTATGCTGTTTTAGTCACCTTGAATAGTCTTTTAGTCTGTCTGCTTAAGTCAAGATTATGAGTGCAAAGCTTGGCGCAGAAAGAAAAACTTTCCTAATCTCTTTCTAAACCTTTTTGGCCAGTTTTTATAGATTAAGTTTGACAATCAGGTAACTTGAACCAAAGAAAACCGAATCATTCTGGTTTACTACTCTCGGATCTTTAGACGTTATCACTTTCTTCTCAGCACGGACCCGTACATTTTCTCTCTATATTCGATGGACGCTTTTATGTTTTTTGTAAGCATAGTTATGACTTAAGTTAACAAAGATAAAATAAGATGAAGTTTCATGCGTTATACACTGGACGAAGTTCCGCTGTCCAATAGATTTATTGACAGTGGAATAAACAGACAAGAACTAAATTATTCTTGTTGGCCAAGTTAATTAAAATGTATTACACGTGCTCCTTATCTGCTCATATTGGCTCAGTAGAACAATTCCTTGAGTTAGAAATTTATTCAAATGGCGTCGTTTATAGATTTCGAGAAATTTAAAAAGAGAAAATGTATATATCAACTTAAGCGTCAATCGATCAAATTCGTCCCAAGCATAGTGTCTTTTGTCTTCTTTCAAAACACGCTAAAAATATGTAATGCTTAACTGTGTCGTAACATCTGTAAGTACATAAGGATGGCATACGTATATGTATAAGTTTTTTGATCTGTGTATGTATGTATGCGAATGAATGAAAATGGCACGCGAATACTTTTAGACGCATTTGCAATTTGAGCGCAAATCAAAATGCTGTTGAAATCGATGAATGAGTGCCAAACGTAGATAAATGTTTCGTTGAAAGAAACCTTAGAAAAAGAAATAAAAAATATACGTTGTATATATTAAAGGGTACTTTCGTAATTGCAGGCGTGTCAGCTGGCCAATCTCAAGATTAATTTCGCATCGAGAAATATTTGTACAAAATTTTAGATCAGTATATACAATGGAGTGTAAGTTGCAAAAGAAAAAGCCAAATCTAGCAAAACCTGCTTTTGAAATTCATTTAAGTTAATTATCTTAAAACGGGTAAAACGCGATGCACGGGCAAGGTCCCGGCAAATACACTATGTCGTGCCGAAGCGAGTCTTTCAAAATACAACCCTATAACAGGGTGAGTGGTCGTAAGACTGGTCCAATCTGATTTATACTCTACAGATTTTGTTATTGGAACAAAATTTCCTTGAAACATCTCAGGACTTTGCGATCTGCACACTTTGCGACCGACAAAGGGAGAAAGTTAAATCGATCCAGAGAACTGTTCTAAATCAATTAGCCTATCATAAATCCTCCTAAGTCTGACATACCTCCGCACAAGCTAAACATACCCTATACCTCAAATGGTGTAAGGAACATTTTTCATTAAATAAGGCGCGTAAGTATGGATACATTTATATATATAATATATATATATATATATATAATATATGCTATTGTTCTTTTCGATTTGCTTTCGATAGGCGTTTTTATATCCTATGTAGCCCATAATAAGGATTAATAGTTTTGTGCAAATGCCTGCAGTATCAGTGAGGACTTGAGACAGATTCATTGTTTATTTTGTTACATTAAGCGGCTGTTTGCTCCAAGCATATATTGAAATTTTCAAAATGTTTACTATAATAAGACATGTTCTTGTCCAAGGATGTGCTTCATTGAAAATGCCTTGGATTGAGCTATTTTTCCCGTCACTTCTCATATTACGCCACATGAAAAAAAAGAAAAACAAAAAGCTGCAATTTTCATTATTTCGGTAGAAAAAAAAATATAAAGAATTTGAATGAAACGAAAAATGGAAAATGACACAAAGTCCAAGTTTTCTTCTTGAGAAGAAAACCAACTTTGTTAAATAGGGGAGCGTATCATTTTTCATTATTGTTTTTCAACCGATTGCTTCTTTATGCATTGCGAGCGCATCTACAAATGCCGTACTAGTTAGTAGTATTTCGATAGCAAATTAATAATAGATGTGGCAAGTTTCAGTTTTTTATCCGCAATTTTCAGATGTGTGTGTACTATTTGGACGAAGAAGTGAAGATGACCGTCAGCCAACTTACAGCTTCTTCTCATATGATTTGAGAAAGTAAGCTTCTACCTACTTTTTTAATTTTATTTCAATTTTTCTTTCAACTCCTTGTTTAAATAGTCTTTACTTGCATATCCCAATGTCGAAATTAGCCCAAAAAGGGCCAAAAGACAATTGTTCTGAAGTCCGTGCAGCAAAATCATTTTGCTTTCGAGCAAATTAAAAAATGTTCATCTCATTCTTAAAACGACCTAACCCTGAAAGCTTTTCATAAAATAAAACAAAAAGAAAAACAAACCAAACAACAACGACTAAGAAATCAAGTAAGAACATTATAGGCTGGCAAGGCCTATCAATGGATACTCTACACCATATTACCAACTCGTTTCGGTAATAATACTCTAAATATTACACATTCTTTTCAAGTAAGAACATACTTCTCGTGAAAGCCCGCAAATTGGAGAATGCCCAAAACATCATATGGCGTGATCCAAAAATAGTAAATTCAATTTACTTTTTAAAAGTGTTATCATTTTAGAGTTTCTACCATAAAAGACTACAAATTCGACCTTCCTTCCATATAAGGGCTTGCTTTTCATGCTAACCTCTAAATATATTAGGGTCTGAAAAATAGACTTACATGATTCAAATTCTCTAATGTAAATTTTTTTGCTGAAATGCTACTATGGATTAATTTTCGTCATAATATATTAAAAATTAGACCTTTCTCTGAAGGGCCAAATTTTGAAAATTGCAACTGTTTTTCATATAACGGCTTTTCATACACAGAGGTTATATGGCGAGTAATTGAAAAAGTGGATCGATCCGAACTATCTTCAGTAGCATTTGTCCGTAGGTCAAAGCACATCAGTGTTCAACATTTCATCAAAATATCTCAAGCATTGCGATTTGTAGATTGAACGCTAAAATACTTGGACAGACAAGCTTGGATTGATTCAGAAAATGATTTTAAATCAATTGGTAGAATAGAAAATGGGTCTATGTTAAGCCCTTCTGGCTGTTACGTACCTCCGGGCAAACCTAATTCATCTTGTCCCACATGTGGTGTAGGGTATAATGATAATTGGCTTTGGCTAAATCTTTTATACGATTAACTTCTTGTTGAAAAAAAAACATTAAACAAACGAACCGATACTCCATAGCACTGCGTAGATGTTGTAGATTTTTTCCACCTTTGAACAGGTAGTGTAGGATAACCTATTAAAGATAGATGGAAATCACTGTATCTTTTATGGTTCATGAGTAACGAGCTGAGAACTCAGACATTTTGCTTTTGAGAACACAATTGTTCTCAGATTGTGTGGGTATTGCAGGCGTGTCATTTTTGCCTTTAACCTTTTACCAGTCAATGTAAGAGCTTTAAAAGTTATTGCCAAATTCAAGGACAATATTTTAATTTTTGTGGAACAAGACCCTTTGATACGGGCATAACGCAGTTCAGCAGATGGACAGACAGACAAGTGCACATGCCCAGATCGATTTAGCATTTGATACTAATCAAGATTTCAGAGTGTCTAAGGTTTCGTTCTGATTGTCTTAAACGTTTTGATCAAGTGAATACACTCGCACCCTCGCGTCGGTGGGTATAAAAAAAAAGTAAAAAATAAAAAAAAATAAAAAAAAAACAAAGAGAGGAAAGCTTTGTGCAACGCTTCTCTTGCTAATAATTTATTTCTGTGATCTACAGCATATGTATGATTCGTTTCCCGGCTATATTCAAACTGTCAATACAGCGTCAGTTCTTAAAAAAATCTAGACGCCACACTATTCTTATCAAATATTAAAAGCATGTGCATATATTCGCTGCCATTTGACAATATTATCTGCTTTATTGAAAAGCAATGATATTCCAAACATCACAAATGTGCAAATTGTCAAAGGACAGGGCGGGAAATGAAATAAGTCTTAACGTGCGTGCGTGCATGCATGGTTTATATATAAATATGGGCAAAGGAATTAATGTAACGCGACATGCTTTCGTGCACGTTTCCAAGTGTAGTTATATGTAGTTATATGTAAGCATGCTTACTTGAATGGATACCAAATTTAAGTTCTGTATGGTAACAATTACAGTTTTGAATGGCAGACGCATAGATAGAGGAGCAGAATTTATACTTTGGTATTAGAGTCGAAAAGTCATGCGTTATTTAGATTCATTGCATTCCTCCTAATGTAGGCGTTTACTGAAATGTATTGATAACGATAATGATAATCTTCCTATATATGCAACCATACCACACACAAATAGCACACAGGTCTTTTTGTGAGAATAAGTAGAGTTTTAAGGGCCAACCATCTTTTTCGTCATAAAGTACTAAAGACCAAAGATTCTTGTTACGTGAATACTTACTTCTCATGGGAGTCCCTGAATAGGAGCGGGCCCAAAAAAAAAAAAAAAAGATTCAAGTTTAGGATAGTAAGTTTATATGTTACAAGGCTCTACAAGATGGATTTTCATCAACAAATAAAATAAAATCTTGTTGCGATATGACGGCTTATATTTTGTAAGCACATTTCTAAGGATGTGTGAAAGTACACGGAGGCGGGTAAGCTGGTGAAAAAGTATACATATCCAATCGCCATTTTTCACGTTTTCGTGCTACGTTCAAATACATTCGTTCACAGCATTATGCCGAGAATTGGCATATTTCTTGCAAACACAGACCAATATGGTCCGGCTTAGTACCCGTTTTCCATGGAGCAAGATGCCGCTCTAAAAAAAAAAAATTATCACAACAGATCGGAAATTACGTTGAACGCAAACTATATAGATAGACGGACAGATGCTGCACACACTGAATATACGATAATATTCTCTTAATCTTTCACTAACCTTAGGGGACGAGGTTTATTTTCTCCATTTATTTCTGCTCTATTCATTTTAAATGTAGGCTACGAGATTACGTGGCAATGCTTTGTTGGCAGTGTATCAAATCTGATCAAAATATCTTAAAGCTTGCGCTGTGTAGGTTGAATACAAGAATAATAGACGAACAGGCAGATAGAGAAGGTTAGACGGATTCAGAGAGTGATTCTGAATCGATTAATATAAACACTGGTGGGTCTATATCAAAACCTTTCGGATATTGTATACATCCCGCATAAAGTTAATATGTCTTTGCACTACGAGTGGTGTAGAGTACAGAAATGACTAAAATTAGTAACCGTTCTCGGTGGACGCACGGGTCGATGCAATTCATTTTTTAATTCAAATTGACGAGATAAACTTGCGAGATGGTAAACGTGATTTTAATAGACAGACTCACATACACTGGTTCTTTTTTCAAACGTAGCCACTATATAATAAATCGATTAAATTTGACAAAGTATAAGAAGACTAATTTTGGCCGTCCATCCAGATATATCGATTGTATCTCGCTGTGAACTGAGCATTTTTGAATGGAGCCACTTTCAATGACTTTTTATGACTTCGATATAGTCTTGGTAGAGCTATTGTTTTTTTTGTTTTTTTGTATCCCATAATATCTGCATACGCGCGATGATTGATGTGGGGAAGATTTTCTTCTCTGTCTTCAATCGATTCGAATGCATGCTGTCATACGAAAATTGATTAAATGCTTTTGTTAAATAGCTTTGTGCGTTCGTTGTCGTTAAAATAATTGTTGCCAACGAAACACTAACGCATACATTTCAAAAGAAATAAGATCGACATTTCTTAATACTTAAGACGAAGTGACTGGCAAGTAAAGTGTTTTGCCCTTAAAAAGGCGCAATAAAACCATTTGTGAAAATTTCAATTAATTGTTGCATTCGAAATGCTACTTGCTTACAACCACATCGATCTACTTGCGTTATAGGTTCGCGAGTATGTGGTCCATTGATCACATAGATATCCAAAGCCGGCGTCTGTTGCTAATTAATATGTCTGCGCGAATCTTGTATTTGTTTGGGTGCGTTCGATAATATCAGATAATGTTTGATTGAATACATTGACTAGAGGAAGCATTAATGTTTCTACTTTACTTCTTTTTCTATTTGTAGAGTCCTTGGAAATCATCACTACCATCTTCTTACAAATCCAGTACTGGAAGCTCGGTAGGTTAAGTTATATTATAAAACAAGCTAAGCGCTTTTAAGCAAAATTTATTTCATTTTAATTATTTTCTCTTCTTTTTTTTTTTAGTATTCCTCGCGTGATGATGTTAGCACTCGTTTTTCCGCGTTGTCTTCGCCCAGCTCATATAGGCCATCATTTTCGGGAGGGACGTACCGCATTAAACGAGATCCTGTTTCAGTTCCGGCCTCTACGTATGTTAGCCGTTATGGCTCTAGCATAAGCACTACACTTAATAAGCCCGAAAGAGATACGAGTGCCAGAGAAGAGTGTTCAGGATCCCGGACATCATCTCTTAAACGTTATGGTTCCACTACCAGCTCCTTGGGGAGATATTCACGAGAACCTAGCCCTGCCAATTTAGAGCATACTAATCGCCTCAAAAGTCGAGATCCTAGCCCAGTCAATCGTTCGTTAAGAGGCAAATCCCGAGATCCCAGTCCTGCTGTGGATAAAAAAAGCAAAATTGGTTATTCTGCATTGAATTCTTTTCGTTCGGCTTCGTCTAGAAACACGTGCGTTGCCAGCTATACGGGACGATACGGAAATAACAATAATGCAAACAATGTTGTGAGAGCCTCTGTTCCAAGTGTACCAGATAAATCTATATCGTATTTATCTTCTAGTGATATTAAAGCTCGTACACTAAGTAAAACGAAAGATTCCAGTAATCGTACATCAAGCGAAACTGATGTAGAAGTCGAACCACCACCTACATCCAGTAGGGACTGTAAAGATGATGTTGAAATTGAAGAGCACGAAGAGACTGATGCTTCACATGAAGAAGAAGAAGAGAAGGAGATATTTATAACTATAACCGTAGTAAATCGAGCGACATCACCCAATCCACCGGGTACTAGTAGTGCACAACGCAGTCGTCGTATGGATATAGCGAAAACAATTGAAAAGACTGTTCAAAGATCTACTAAGAAAACCGTTATGTTAGAAAAAGAAATACAATCAGATCGCCTGGATGACTCTTCGCGTTATTCGCGTTTTGGCTTGAGTGGCAGAGCTTATTCTTCTTATAGTCCCCTTAATGATCGCTATACTTCCACAAGTTTACGTTACAGTGTTAGTCCTCTTGCAATAATTTCGAGATCTAGTTCGAATGATAACAAAAAGGAGGACAACTCCAGTTCCAGTAGTGCCACTAACGCAACTAGTTCCGCCAGCAATAGCAACACTATTAGCCATGGCAATAACACTAGTAGTGGCAAGAGCACGAAATCATCGCTAGTGAAAACGAAACTGTCTCCACCTAAGGGTCTCAAATTGAATTCTCGACAGTCTTCTGTTGAGAATTTAAGCGCTAGTGCTAGTAAACCTCCAGTTGTTCCAAAAAGTGAATATCTTGCCAAGTGCAATAACACAAGCACGAGCTCGTCGAGCACATCGGCTAGCAAACTACCTAATAAGGATTTTAGAAAATCAGCTTTAAACGTGGGACCTACGGATCGACCTCGTAAATCTCGGACGCCGAGTTCGGGTACGGAATCTGATGCTCAATTAAATAGTGTAGAGGTGTTGAATGGAGCTTTACAGGTCACCCAAGGCTTAGAACGTTCACCCAGTGCGGGTTCAGAACTGAGTAACGCCTCTTCACGTTCTGCAAGACGTACTGCGCCCGATACCAAGTTACGGCCACGTAGCCACAATAAGCCGAATACTTCTTCCCCTCCGAGCAGACATAATAACAACATCATTTCTAAACAATCCTGTAGTAGACCGAGTACAGGTGGCACAACGTCTAACGTTGCAATAGCGACGTCATCTTCAAGTGGTGCAGAAAGTTCTAGTGAAAACAAGAAACCGGCAAGAAAGACCGCGAAGAAGAAACAAAACAAAGAGGGGAATTTAGTGGTTACAGCAGCAGAAAGTGAGATTAGTTCAGATGTAGCGGTGATAAAATCGTTCAATGAAAATAATTTGGTTGCCAAATCAGTAGCAAACCATACGACACAAAAAGTAAGCAAAACTGAATCATCATCTAGCGTGCTGACGTCAAGCAAATCTAACAAGGTCTCGTCATCGGAAAAAAATCCCTTAAGGCGTTTACAAAAATTATCAAGTGTTTCGAATTTCTTTGTAGCTCATCAACAAGATGCTAATAGCGACGAGCAGATATTCGTCGAAAGCTCTGAGAGTTCGGGCGGTGATGCCGACATCAATGCAAAGCAGAGCAACAGTGTTAGCGAAAATTTCGAAACGAAAACATCAACAACGAAAAACGATAGTTCAATAAATTATACGAGCAGTCAAACGACTCAGGAAAATTCCTGTGAAAAAACGAAAAATTCAAGCAAAAGAAAATCTTCTACTAAATCAAAGTCGAAAACAAATTCATCTCCTTGCTGTCTAGACGCAAGCGGAATAAACAAAACGTCAACTTGTATGAGCCCTATGGAAATACAAAGTGAATCCTTGACCTCCTATACGACGACAACAGCCACCACTGGTTCGATCACAGATCAAGAAGAGCCCAGTTGGTGGCAAGATACAAGTCGGCAAATTGATACTGTTTCAGCTTTAGACTACAATAATATGGATGAAGGAGGTTATAAGGTAAGACATATTGAATCGGGTGAACCAGACTGGTGGCTAAGGAACGATGAAGACGATACTCTAGCTGATGATGATTTGAAAACTTTAAATCAGCAAGGCGACGACGATGATGATGATGATGATGATGACGATGATGATGATGATGATGATGAAGGAACTGATCATTTGAATTCACTGCCAACGACTCAAAGTGGAAACGATAGAGCCGCTTTAACGAAAGGAGACTGGTGGACAAATGAAACAACCGACGAGACTGATGAAATCGCTAAGCATAGTAATGCCGAATGTAAACCACGTTTTTACTGTGAAGATAAGGAAGAAAGGATATCTTTACCTCTAAATCAGGCAGTGCCGGAGACTGAATGCTGGGACATTAATGGAATTGGCAAGGCAGCAAATGAGCCACTTGAACTAGAAGATTCGATGCAATTGAAATTATGCAGCGTAGGTTCTGGAGAAAAAGCATGGTGGACAACTGAGGAGTATCCAGAAGCCGTGAAGCCAAGCCACGAAATAACACTGGAAGCAACAACAACTGCCTCATCAAAAGCTCAAAATGTTGAGACATCTTCAAGTAGTAGTGAACCGAAAAAATGGTGGATGGCAGGACCTATCAAAAAACTTTTCAATCTACAGCGTGTGGATTCAAACGAGAAAGCTTGGTGGCAAGAAACCGCTGAAAAGGAAGCTACGTATACGAAACCCAAGCGTGACGATTCCGACGAAGAAGAATGGTGGTTAGATAAGAGTGAAAAAGAGCAAAAGCAACAAAAGCACGAAAATGAAACACCGCAGATGTCTGAGCCCAATAATAACCGTCAATCATGTAGTAACGGTGTGAGTGATATCAATGTTGAATTAAGTAGTTCGTTTAATTTTGAATATTCAGAGCGCCCACCACCACTCGGCCAATGCGCCAGTCCAGTCGAATATAGAGAAGATAGCCAGCAAATGCCGTCACTATACTCTAACATTCCAATGTCCAAAGTGCAAAGAGTAAATAATCACCAAGCACATGTGATCGCAGCAGCACAGCATAAAGTAAATAGTAGGCAGAACTATGACAACAGTAGCAAACATTTTATATCACGTCATCAAAATATTGACGAACTTTTGGGAGGTTCATGTCGTCCTCTAAGTCCACTCTTCTTGGATGGTTCGAACTTCGGAGTAATGCCTATACAACGCAATATGTTTTTAGAAGAGATAACACCCGACCAAGTGCGTATACATGATAGTACTCCGCAGATGCCAGTAATACAGATAATGGATAGGTGAGTTGATCGGTAATAAAAAGGAAGGAGGAGAAGCATGGAGACGAAAAAAGTTTCATGGTACTCTCTTTGCAATCAAAATTATATGTATTTGTTGTCGAAACTCGTGCTACTGTTTTATTATATTTTTGCAGAGATGAATGCGAGCGTGACTCTCAAACGGTCCAAACAGCAATAACAACTTTGTCAATGCCCCATTATGAGCAGAAAGTAAGTACAGCTCAAGTAAAAACATTTGTATTCACAAGTTCTCTATTACGACTAAATTATTATAAAAGAAGCTGGCTATCGCGTTTTTCTGTCATTTTATACGACTACAACAAATACCGGCGTTTTATCTACTTATGCATATCTGCCGGACCGAGTCAATTTGGCTCATCGTAAAGCAGATATTCAAATATGTGCCGATTTGTTGGCAAATATTGACAAAGAAATTTTTCAATTATTTTATTTGTTGAACATGTTTAGAGAGGAGAAGGAAACAGACGGAAAAGAAAAGGTAACATAAGATGAGATAAAATAGGATAAGATAAGACACACTAGGATAACAGAATAGAAAATAAGATAAGATAAGATAAAATAGGATAAGAGAAGAGAAGCAAAGGGAAACGAATATATACGACTAATTATGTTTACCAAATTATCGCGCTATGCTGATTTTGTTACAGGAAAATGCTCATAGACAATTGCCAATTATAAGCGAGTATATGTTCATTATCCAATAATGTTCTCTTGTATGTCAATGCAATTATTAAAATTGCAAAGGCGAGGAGAGAATTAGCTGAAATTGATATATAAGATCCATTTTGATTTTCCCACTCCGAGTGTCTATAGGGTGTCTATGTTATATAAAAGATGGAAAATACCAGGAGCAAAACTGAAGGAAAAATTGACGCGACCAATAGCGGAAATACCAATAATTATACCCTACACCACTTGTATAGCACAGGTTATATTAAGTTTGTGCGGACGTATGTAAGACGTAAAAGAATTTAAGATACACCCACCTCATATTGTGGCTATCCGTCTGTTCATTTGATGTCTGCCCATGTATATTTGTGTTTAAGCTACAGGTTGCAATTTTTGAGATATTTTGATTAAATTCGGTACGCCGACTTGTTTTGAAAATGGATTTGATTGGTCCACTTCTTCGACCATGTCCGAAAGAAAGCCCCATTTTGAAAATTGCTCATATGGGAAAAAATGCAATTTTCCAAATTTCTTCACAAAATTCGCTCTGTACTAATATGTGAACGTTCTAAATTAGTATGGGATATTTGGTTCGGCTGTGGCAATTCTTTAAAACCTCTGTCACACAGCCGTTCCTATGAAAACTGAATCTGTATGTAGTAGCAAAGTGTAATTTTTAACATTTCATGATGAAAATTAGTTCGTATTAGTAAATGGACATAGAAATCAACCTTGCCAAGTTTGGACCACGGTTGGACCATTTTTTGGATACCGCCGCGGGCCAATATGCGGGCTTTCATGAAAAGTATGCCTTTGCTTGAAAATAATATGTAACATGCATCATTACCAAAAAGAGTAGATATCTGTATTAGGGAAAGTGGTGTAGGCTATCTAATAGTCGCCCTTGCCCGATTATAATTATCTTAGTTGTGTTAAGAGAAATCGTTTTGGATTACCACAAAAAATATCGTTCAACTATATAGATTTGCACGAAATTTGCTTAGGGACTCGTAGTTTCTATGCAAACAGCACTAATCGTTGTTCATCTTCAAATATGTTCGGTTGGTTTAGACTCGCTTTCAACTCTCTATTAAAGCTTTTAAAGAATAACGAAGGATAGAGTATGATTGCTTTGAGCGTTCCATATTCTGGGAGGAATTCTTTTAGAAATTCAAAAGTTTGTTTAAATATTTCTCAGAAGAATTTAACCACTGTTTTCTTATTTAACAATTTGTTTATTAAAATTCAATCCTTGCTTTCAGTAAAAACATAGTAGCGAACGTTTTTGCATCTGTATGCTTTATCTTTACTTTAACTTGATTGCAAATGTGTATGTAATGTACCGATAACTACAAGTTTATTGTAAGTTTTTATTGTGACTAATTTTCTGGTGGCATTTTTCCCAATTTGAGGTAAACTAGCAACACACCTTTAAGTGCCTTTATAATTATTTTGTATATATATGCAGATATATGTAGGTGCGTGTGTGCGCTCGTATGCATTTAAGCATACGAGTTTAATCGCATATATATACGTAGATATGAGTCAGACGTCTCATCCGTGCAGACTGTTGCTGAATATTGACATTTCAGCGGGGGGCTACAAATCATTGTACAATTTACAATAGACGCCTGAGTTTTGAGGAAAACGTAAGAAAAACAAAAAAGGGGATTTCCTCACACACATGCGCGTGCCGATCTACGTTATCATCTATGAATTACTAAGACGAATTTTGAAAATTATCTTTCGATTTTGTATGTTTTGTCATATTTTATTTAATAATTCATTCTTGTATACAGTCATGGACAAATATATAGCACGTACTTTACCATCAATATAAATCCCAAGGCATTTTATAAAACTTTTATAATAATATGTAAATGCACAAACGAATGATAGGAAAATGAAAATTCCTATAGTAAATACGAATTCAATGATGTGTTCAAAGGTAATAAAATGGTTTGGATGTACAAAGACAAAAACTTTTGTATCTGTACTTGAAGGCATTGAAAAAAATTTAGGCTAACTAGGAATGAAAACTTTTTTGATTTTTGATTAAATTCGTGCTACTTATGCGCCAATGGCTGTGTCCATGAATATACATAGACCAGTGTTGATTCATAATGATTTTAACAAATGCTCCAACTTGATGTTCTGTTGGAACATGTAAAACTCTTGACTTGTTATTATTATTACATCAGCAATCGATAAGCATATAAACGTCCCTACACTCTTGGTAACATATGAAGGTATGTTTTCAAGATGTTTTGGAGTCGTTTAACCAGTTAACTGTGTGTGACGAATATATACGTCATGAAAAACATTAAAACATTTTGTGCTATGACGAAGACACACGTCATGAACCGTCCATCCGTCTTTGTCGGATTTCCTCGGACAATTTTACCATTATGAATTTATATTTGCTATAATAAGGTATCGTAGAACTCGTGTATGTCATTTTGTCAAGTTATTGCATCACAACCTAATTTCATAATACACACGCTCTGTGTATGACGAGTATACTCGTCATTTTTACGACGCAATTTAAATGCACATTTTCCAAAGAGGTCGACACACAGCTAATTGGTTAAACCCGTTTGAAAGTCTTACTGTTGGAAAAAACCGGTTGCGAAAAATGTTGTCCACTTTATTGGTCCCTAGTTGTATTGCTTTAAAGTAAACAAATTAAAACGGAAAAAATGGAAGATTTTGTCTTTATGTTTGCACATTTTGTAATTTAGGGAAACTGTCCTCGTGGAACTTCCATTCGACGTGTATTTCTTATACAAGTTAGATTAGGTGGATCGTTGGTTTTATTGTTAACAAGCCACTCTGAACGTTAGCAAGTCTAACTTATCGACAATGAGAGGAGTAAAATTATTATTGTTATTAATAATTTAGCGAGAGAATAAATTCTAAGACTAAAGTCTTAAGGTACTAGCATATCTGAGGCTTTCGACTTCATTAAGAACTCTGCCGCACTTGAGATTTGAACCCACGACCATTGAGTGGCTAAACGAGACTCTGGCCTACTCGGCAAATCAGGCGAATAGAGTAAAATTAAGTCTGACTTGCTCACTGCCTAAATCAATTCAGCTCCTCATTAATCAGCTGAAAATAAAATTAGAAATATTTCAGAGTGAAATTTAAAGACAATTTCTATTTCAGAATTAGCCCTACTTTATGGCTGCCAAAGGAGGTACTTTTGCAGAATCGAATCAATTTTGGTGAAATCAAAGCTTATGTGCACAGGTAGACCGAAAAATAGGTGCGAGATGTATTTATCAATTTTATGCCACAGAAATTGTAAAAGCCTACACAGCATTACATGTTGCAACATTATTGAAAATTAATTTTTAAATAAATGATAATTATAAGTTATAATAACAGGCAAATGGAAAACGATAACCTCCACCAACATAAAACAGCACATATCTATTTTTCTGTCCACTTGTGTATGTTTATATATACCTGCCTACCATACCTTTTTCTATTTTTTGGACGTTATGGCGACGCGTTGCCAACTACAGGCCCAATACTGGGGTAAAAACCCATTCCGGTGCGGCTAGCGCATTGGTGAATATTAAATCAATAAAGAGTTTAAGATGATAAGTGGACCTCGGATCATATAAAGAAAGGTTATGAATTTGAATCAAAAATTATTCACACAAGATTATATCGCTTCTTGTAATCTGCACTTAATATAAAATCACATCATTACTGAAAGTTGCATTATTGAGTCTTTCAAGTTACAAGATTTCGAAACGCATTGACTAATTATAACCGTCCAAACTTTGAAAAAATTGGAAAGGAAAAAAGTTTAGTACAAACAGACACAGCCTTGCTTTGGCAAAAGCAAACATTTATTGAATAAAATTGTTGCTCCTTGATTCGACAGAGAAGATTTAACAGAGCATCACAATTTTTGAACAGTTAGAACCACCCGATACCGTAGGCAACTCAATAATTTCTATGCGGTTAAAAACAAACAAATTAAAACCTTAGTATGCTGCAATGCTGGCTACGAAATACCTTATTCCGCTCCGTCTAATGCAATTTGTCATCTATTTGCGTCACGAAGTGTCAATACTTATAACTTGTTTTCAAGTAAGGGCTTGCACTTTACAAGAACCCCTACTTGGGTGTAGGACTTAGAACGTGAATTGCGTGTGAACTTATTTTCATTGAAAAACACTAAAAATTAGATCTGGGTGCCAAAGAAGGGTCTGCTTTTCCTATGAATATGTGTATGATTGAGAGATGTTAAAAATTGCGAGTGCTTTCTATATAAGAATTTTTTTGGTAGTTGAAGCATTAAATGGAGAGTGATAGTAAAAACAGGCAGATTTAGTTTATGCAGTTCGCTTTCAGCGGCGCTCGTCGTTAGGTAAAAGCATTTCGGATTGTATTAAATTTCTTTAAAATATCTAAAAATGTCGAGGCTTGTAAGTTCAACACTTATGCACTTATAAATTGACAGATATAGATAGACGAAGGGACAGACATGTAATACGTCAAAAATTTCCTCTCATTTCTAATGAAAATTCCGACCATTAATGTGCTCTCCAGCATTTTGCAAATGAGATAAGGCAAAAACTACTAAAATCTTGTTTACGTACTGAATGCAGAAGACACTTAAATAATTGCTGACACAATTGTTTTTAGTGGGTGATCGCAACTGACGTTGTAATGATGTCAGTTTTCATCAAGCAATTCGAAAAGGAAATCCAATAAAAATATTTCTTATAGAAATGGAAAAAGTTTTGCGATTTCTATTTATGTCTATATCGGTATACACGTGAACAATGGATGCGTGTTTATATGTGAACTGGGATAATATTTCGCAACAACTTTATTATAAAACAATTTAATTTCTCACTCTAAAAAAGGCGACTCATTTATAACTTGACTGCTTGCACAAACAGGCCAGAAGACGAACATGATGAGCTTGATAATGATTATGATTCTGATCAGATAAATGCCTACGACAACGTGGTAGCAGCAGTTGCAATGCCATGGTCAGTACAGTTTGTTGATCTAAGCCAATACATGACTGCAATGTTATTAAATACATTTCAATGCAAAAATATTATACTTTACCATTTCACATACACGCATTCATATGTGTCTCTATCTACAGATATATTTATACATTCACGTGCCTTTTGTTTTGTAGTAAAAAGAGAAACAGCAAGAAATAAGAAGAAATTAATCTTCTTTTTTTATGTATAAGTAGTTGGAGAAAGATGCAATTTTTCATTAATGTATGCTTATGTTTACGTTAATTTATTGCAAGGACGTTCTAAGTTCTTTTATGGTAAAATTTACACAAACTCTCTCTCTCTCTCTCTCTCTTCCTTCATTATTCAAACTTGAAAAAAATGACCGGAATCGCCGAACAGTAATTGCCAACAATAGAGAGATGGAGTTCATGTTTAATGGCAAGTTTTAAGGATACCGAGCATATTGTTCGACCGCTGATAAAAGTTCTAAAGAGAGCTTTAATTTTAGCTTTTCAGCTTTTTATGTTGGAAAATAAATAAATTTGTTGTCTTCTCTTATTATGGATGGAATACTTCCGGATACTTCTACTTAACATCGCACGTTTCGCTAAACAGTCCCATTACTCGCCACATTACTTTCACTTTTGGAGCTTTCTGATAATACTTTCATCTCTCTTCTTCTCTAGGTATTCAAAAAAAAAAAAATAATAATAATAATAAATAAATAAATAAATAAATAAATAATTTAATAAGAATTAAATAAATAGAGAAAAATATATTGAAAATTGTGCTCAAAAAATAGGGTGAATTTTTATTTTAAACATACGCATTTTTTGTGCGGCTTTTTCCATCATCATATAATTTTTCTAACATTTCCAATGCCTTGGCAAGAACAATTACTTTTCCTTTTTTAAGTATTTATTTATTATCAAAAATTGGCGACAGCAATGTCCAATAATTGCGACAGACGTTCTAATTTATAAACTAATAAAATCGAAAGACAGAAAACTTCTGTTAGACTGACGGATGTTGCCATAAAAAGTGTCCCAAACTATAATGAGAACGTATGTATCGATATTCGTAGTGCGCGTAATTTTTAAAGCAAAAAGGCTTTTTCTACATTTGAACACACTGTTAAATTATATACTATCATATATGTATACTTGGTGCGAATTGAGAAGGTAACGATTTTACTAAAGCGGCGAGTTCATGTTCTCAAGAACTTTTTATTAACCAGGCGTTATTAGCCGAAATATATTTTCACTTAACTAGACGATTTTATATTGCGGTCGTTCACTTTGAGCGTTCTATGGCAACTTCAATGTCGGTACACATTATACATATATGTAATAAAAGCCGTAAAGCGTAGTGATGTCATAACGTTAAATGTAAAACACTTTTGACTGAAAGTTGAAAAAGCGGTCATTTGACTTCACATGGTAAGTTCACTCTTAAGATAAAATTGGAATATTATTTATTGTTTTTATTTGAAGTAAAATTGAATGAAATAAACGACGAATCAAAAAATAAATGACTTTTACAAGCTTTTGACAAACTTCAAAAAATATTTCACGAATTTTAGATTACAATCTTTCAGGGAACAGTTTTTATTGCACAAACTTTCATAATTTAGATCGTATGCTTTATAGCTTGTAGAGTATTCGTAGCTTGCCTAACTAACGTTTGCCGCAGAGCGAAAGAAACATTTCGTTTATGGATGAACTGAGCAGAAAAGAGTAAAAGACAAAACAAACCTTCAGAAAGCATCTAAAGCAGACACATATGCATTAAAACGCGTAATAGTTTATGACTAAAGATTGAATAAATGACGTTTATTAGATGCTTGATGATCGGACGGATTACTGGCTTTTTCATTCTTTTCATGTGCATAGATTTGTGCATACAGATTTCTATCTATTTTTAAACACTGTTACTAACATATACATACCTATATACGTACATACACACATACATACATACATATATATATATATATATATATATATATATGTCCATTTTAATATTAGCAAGTAGTGCCTACTTTCGTTGGTTCAAGCGAAAAAAAAAGTAAAAAAGATGATATTAAATGCAATTAAATGGTTGATCACAATACAAGCGTAAAATTACAATAGATGAGGCACATAAGACACACAAGTATTTGTGTGTAGCAAAAAAATAACAGCCACTATAAACGTAGGCACAATATCTCGTCTCTCTTATATAAATAAAAGAGTTTTTATCTCCGCTTTTGTAACTAAAAGCAAACGGTTTGAACCCCATCATCGTTTCTTACATTTATTCAGCCTATATGTTGCCCGGAATATTTATATTACATATAAAGTTTCAAGGAAATCGTTATAGGTTGTAAAGTTTGTACCTATAAGTAGGTAGCGCTCAGTCCATCACTCAGTGACTTTTTATTCATCATACTTTTGAATGTTCTGTGATTTCCACACAGGAAAATAGGTTCGACGTAATGGTTGCGTTGGGCTTTGTATGTCAAACCGAATTCGTGTGCAGACTTAATGAAAATACATATTGCAAAAGCCTTACGTTGCGTCGCGTATATCGGGAACACAAGCTGTTTAGCTTGTTCTCGAAACTTGTCGTATGACGATATTACAAAATTGTTCGAATAGATAAACATATCTCTTAAATTCTTTTATAGCATGCTTACTGATATTTTCGGCAATATGGCGATATTACTGCACCCTACTTATTCCAAAGTAAACTAAAATATCGGTTATTATTACCGAAAGGAAATGAATTGATGGCGTAAACGAATTGTCTTTGGGGGATACACTTTAACCAGTGTGCGCACATTGATAATTTTGTTGCAATTAATGAGGCCAACCTTCAAGTCGAGAAAATAAGTTTTGATAGATAAATATTTCTTTTCTTTATTTAAAAAATCCCGGCACTTTTTACACAGATTTTTAGAGTACAAATTGACAAATAAAAATAATAACACCCGGTGCTGTTAGTAGAGAATAATGTATAAATAGTGTATACCCTTTTACATATTTTTTAAAAATTGGAATAACTTTTTATCTACTTTTCCGCGATATTCGAATAAGGTTTTGTAGATTTCGTACCTTTCATAAAATTGGAATACAATTTTATATGTATAAAACAAATTGGTGTAGTTGCTCTCTCTTTCTCTCTCACTATCTACCTGCCTCTTTAATTCACTAGTAAGTGGTTTGTTTTGTTTTCTATACCCATCACCGAAGGACGAGGTGTATATTCATTTAGTCAAAACGTTTGCAACGCCCAGAAGCAAACTGCAGCGGCGTCACAAAGTATATGTATTCTTGGTCAGCGTCAAATTCTGAATCGAGTTAAGAATGTCCGTTTGTTCGTCTTTATAATGTCTCTTGTAAACTCTTGTAAACTCTCTCCTGACCGCAAGAAGGAAGCTGTCGACTTCAAATTTGGCAGAAATGTTGGAAGTTCTTGCACGCAGATGGATATTGAAAAATGGCCAAATCGGTCGATAGACACGCCCACAGCACTTTGTAAAAAGGGGCCACGTCTGTTTGTCAAACGGAAAACTACAGCAGATAAATTTACAAAAATTAGATTGTATATTTTATGGGCAATGCGATCGAATCTCTACAAAAATGAAAAAAATTTCTACCCAAAAAAACGTCTACCCAATATTATGGTGTATTAACATTTAAAATTTTTTTTTTACTACAGTTATAACGCGCAGAAACAAGTTTCTAAAATCCCATAAAATATATAAATTCTTGGCCTGTTTCAAATGCGGAATGCACCTAACCATGTCCGTCTGGTCCATTGTCCACATGTCCGTTTGGTTAGCTGTGTGGTATCTGAGGTAAATATTCACTCCTTTGCAAAAATGAAGATATCGTTTAGAAAGTTCCAAAAGAATTTAAAAGTGGACCAAACCTTTTAAAGATCACACCTAGAAGACCCACACGAATATGTAGCAAAAATTGTGAACACTTTTGTTTTTCGTATTTTTTGTTTGTTACTCACTAAGTACAACGCATACACCATATAAATCTCCACTTTCGCAGCTAATCTTATAAAGTGTGAAATTTTACTTCTTTTCCTTCTTTTTAGCATCGCAGTGATGGGTGTAAAAGGTTCGGTCACGGCTGAATATAATTTTCTTACTTATTTTTACTCAGGCAATTTTAACTTTTAATTTGCGATAGTATTTGTTTACGTTATTTCATTATTGGGTTCTCTTTTTTTTTTAAGTTTTATGTTTCTTTATAGTATACATACACATGTTATCCCTTTTTTATTTTTTAATTCCTATCTCTATCTTTCTTTTAGAATTTTGATATTCGGCTGGCCGACTCCTTCGTCGCCTTCGTCATTGAGTTAATTACTTTACTGCAGTCCACTTAACAATATTGTCGTCCTCATCAAAGAGAACGCATTCTCTTCGATATGATCCGACAGCTTCCTTTTTGCAGCAATTGTTATATGGTTTCTCATAACTGCGTTTTCATATTTTTGCCATTATTTTATTATTATTGTACATAAATAATGGGTTATAAGAAACCGAATTAGATTTCAAGAGAGATCTTTTTGATAGTCTTCTAGAGATAGTGCTGACATGTTACTTTACCCTTACCGGAGAGGGTATATTAAATTATTCAAATGCCTGTAACTCGCGCAGGTTGCATAAGGCGCCCATGCTTTTGATCAGCGTGGACAGTTTTTTCGATTTAATTGCCTCCATATGCCTGTCGTTTTGTTAAAATCACGATTCCAGCTTTAAACTTGTTCTCAGATTACTTTTTACCACTCTCATCGGGTTAAGTTTAAAGCTTAGCTAAATCAATATACGTCTTCGTCCGTAACGCCGAAATCTCGTTAAGAGCTTTAAATTTAATCTTAATTTTATCATTAGTTAGATGCGTCATATTGAGCTCGGAAAAGATGCGATGCGGCCAAATTGAAAAGTAATGAAATTTGTAAATGTGATTTAAAAATAAGATATCGAACGATTGGACGTTCGCTCTACCTTGAAAACAAAAATATATGCACATATACTTACAAATTGTTCAGATTTATTATAGAAAGAACAAAACATTCATCAAACGTCATTAAAACACATACATTCTTCATAGAGGAATTGATGCGTTACCTTTAGCTGGCTTCAAAGTACTCTTTTGTCGCGCATTCAGCTCGTTCTAAGCGCCTTTTCAAAATGGATTTTACTCACTGGACAGCTCCCCAAAATTGATGTGACGATTTCGCCTTAAAACACAAAACTTAATGCAAAGTCTATGTTTAAAAGTGCAATTGGCACAAACAGCAGCTTCAAACACTACTTCGCTAACTCAATACAATGCGACCGACTTGTAAAGAAACGAGTAAAAAAGTTATACTTGCCTGAAGGAGAACTTTTGATATCCATCCATCATTTCAAATCAAAGCCTGAGAATTGCAAAATATTTTGTTAAATGTGCATCTGTTTCGAGACCATTTTTATACTGGCTTTTTGACGGCTTAAATGTATATGTATTTACCAGATTTCACTTCAAGTTGTTTGTTTTTTCTTTGAAAGACGTAGAGAACATATCAAGTTTTTACGGAAAGCATGGGCTAATCTTAGGTCCCTGTGAATGCATTCCTTTTTTTGTACATTGCGAACTTGGTTGCTAGAACTGATTTACTGTGGTTAACTAAGAGTGTATTGAAATTTTTTCAACTGGGCTAGCAAGGCAGAAAGACGGAAGTAAATTGACCTGGGAGATTTACGTTGGCTAAGAATACAAACAATTTCTATAATCTCCAATAAGTATTATATAGTTTTTACAAAGTGAAAGGCAAATCATGTATAGGCATACATACTATTTTCTGTGATGTGTATAAGAATTATGTCTGCATGTTTAAGCCGCATTACATATGGGACGACACACTTAATAAAAAGTCAAGTTTTAGGTATATTTAGAGCATTACATGTGCTTGCGTACATATGAATGCTTATGTGTTTGAAAATATCTCTCTGGTGGTTGACTTTTAGTTTACTTACAAAAAAGAGCTTTTTTGAAAGACTATTCAGCACAGAAATAACGTTGGCATCGGGATTGTTGTTGTGTTCTGACTGGACTGCTTTGAGTATAACTGACTGTTTAGTTAATAAGTATTCAGAGCACATGCAGTTGTATGTTCGTTCGTATGGTCGTTGTCGTTGAATATTTGTAAGTGCTTAAGTACGCTTAAGTGTGTCTTTTGGGGGTTTGCATCCATAGTCAGAGTTGGATTGAAACTGGTATGAGTTTCTATGTTTTTTCCTTTCGTTTTATGTTTAGCCGCAGCACTCTCTCATTCTTATAAGAATCGAGAGTTGTTGGCTTTTTCTGTTTTTTCTTTTTTTAACGCATTACGTTGCTCAGTAACCGCGGCACCCTGTGTTTTGAGAGTTTATTTTGGTAGTTTGATAGTTTGGTAGCATGAGTTCGTTAGTTCGTAGCAGGGTTGGCGTGTTATTGCCTATGTGCTTTAGCCCTTTAAACGTTTACGTGCAAATTTAATACCAATAATGTTGGTTAGTCAGAGCTGAGAGCGGAAATGTCTTTCTTTATTACCAATCTCTTTGTTATTGCTGACATCGTTGTCTGCCTTACTCTCAGCAATTTCTTTGAAAATAATTTTTGCTTTCTCTGAGAAAAAGTTCTTTAATTATTTGTCAAAACGAGAGACAAAAATAGAGAGCGAATGACTATCAATCCATACATTTTGGATTTTCATTTTTCAGTTCTTCTTTTAATACAATATAGCAAAATAACAGCAATAAAAATAACATCAAAAAGACTTCCACATCAATAGGCATAGGTAAGCATCATCAAACTTTTACTCTCAAAAAGGATATTTTCACTCCCAAAAACGAGTTCCTTAAGAACACACGGCAAAGGGCATTTCACTTTCAGAAAAGTCGGAAAGGGGATTCTTAACAACACACAGCAAAGCCAATTTTGCTCTAAGGAAAGTCAGAAAGGCCGTCCATAAGAGCACCCAGCAAAGTTAACTTTATTCAAAAGAGCAAATTCAAAGAATTTCAAGTAACAAACAGCACATATATGTGCTGTATACACATCTATGTTACAGATATTTAGAATATTTCAAAAAATATCCTCGCCCTTAAATTCCCATAGATTTCATATTTCCAATATTATGAAACAAGTACTCTGAATAACTCCCCACATCCCCTCCCACTAAACCAACTATAGCTATAAAATTATGTAAAATAGCTATCGTAGATGATGGTATGATTGGATGATTTCCATGGGCTTATTGTTGCAAGGCATATCTCTCCGATATTTCGTCATTTAATTCTCCTTTTAAGTCTGAGCGTTTGAAAAAACGCTTAGTTTCTCAAAATTAAATTGCAATAAATACGCTCTTATTATAATATTTTTTTTTTCGATTTGTTGAATAGACCGAACAGACCGCATATACCGAGTACGTAAAATAATAACATTGTATAATTTATTATATATTTTATGTTCAATGATGATGTTAATAAATAATAAAAATTAATTTTTTCAAATCAAAATATGTGGAAATTAGCCATTCGTCAGAGTACAGAGTACTGGGAGTAGAGTACAACATTTAATTACAAACAGTTATTACATTCTTCTAAATGCGTGTGCGCATAGAAACTAGATAGACCGGATAGAACTTGATGCTGATGATGCTGACTCAAGAATATACAAAATACTTTATGCGATCTATGAAAGCTTCTTTCTGAGGGTTGCAAACAGTTTGACAAAACGAATATACCCTCATCTCTAACTAACGATGGTAACATGTTCGTGTTCGCGCTCCTACCGTCTCTCAGCAGCCTCAGTCGATTCAGTCGATTCATGTTCATTTGTTCATTGTTTCATTTGCTTAGTTTGCTCAGTCTTCAAAAGTCGTTCGTTTGGAGCGTTTGGAGCTTATGTTAAGAATATCGTAATTAATAATGATATTAAAAAAAATACATAGAAAAAGTGTTTCTTCAACAAACGAAACTGCAATAAAAAATTGTTCAACTTCTTCAAGGCTCTTTTGCGAATTCGTAATATTTTTGTAGAACATATAAGAACGGATGGTTAACCTGAAGAAAGTGAGAAAATAAGTTAAATAATAATAAATAATAATGCAAACCGAATAGACCCTCTCCATTAGTAAAATAATAATAGTGAGCAAGATTGGAAAAAGGGAAATTACTTGAAGGAAAAAAAATTACAACAAAAAAAAAAAAAATAAAATTAAAAGAAAGGAAAAGAAAAAACAAATTTAAACCAATGAAAAGAGAAAAAAATTAAAAAAATTATGTGCGAAGGGTTTTCAAGCATAACAAAATATTAAAAAGTTGATTTTGACTCTTGCAGCGAAGAGGATTTTGCGTAGGGTTTGTTTATTGTGCTTATTATCGAAATAATGTACGCATGTAAATATTGGGTCGTTGAGTCAAGTTAAGCATTTTCACCCACTTTATTTAGTATATCAACGCTTTTGTTCAGAAATCGTAGTCGCGCACCAAGTGGAATAAACGAAGTAAACTTAAACGTTGCAGTAATACAGCGGAAGGCAATTAGTAGGTATTTTGTTTATAGCCTTCTTCGCTCGTTTCAGATTTTTGAGTTTTGATCGATAAGGATGTGTGCATTTCCTATCGCGAAAGTGTGTGCGAAATAATATACGTACATAGTAGGCATAGTAATGGGAAAGAATGTATTAACACACAATAAATGCTTCTGCATATGACTAATTAATTAAAATATATTTAGTATCTAGTTTTTGAATGAGAGAGTTGCATAAATTTCTTATCGCCTGATGATAAACAAAACACATGATAAAATAATATCCGACAAATGAATAAAAAAAAGATCCCTTTGAGCAATAAGGATATGTGAAATGTTGTTATCGCGAGAGCTTGTGCGACGTAATATACGCAAATAGAGAGAAGAAAAAAAAAAAATAAATGAAAAAAATAAAAAACTTTCATATATAATTAATTAATTAAAATATATATAGTATTACTAATATTATAAACACATAATAATTACTTGAGGCCAAAGTGTTTCACTGCCATTTCTTTTTAAAAATAATTACACGAATTTGCCGGTTCAATCGGTTTGAACGGTAAGAACGTTAAATACGTTACGGATTTTCATGAAAAATTCTGTATTCTCGTCTTAGAATAAATAATAAAAACTAAAAACCGAAAACTAGAAGTTGACGGAAAACCAGGACAGCGTTAAGACGTGTTTTATTTTTGATTTTCATTTGTTGTTAGTGTAGTAGCTGTTAACGGTTTTTATTTGTTTGTGTTTGGGGTAAAAAATGTAAGCAAAAGAGACGAAGAACAAGCAGAAAAAGTGGTAGAGCCGGAAACTTGTGTGAAGAAGAAATCCAGTAAAATAAAATTACAATAACATGAAATTCGGTTTTGATTTTGCATGCATGCATGCATGCATGCATGCATAATAAAAAGAGAATAATTTAAAAAGACAATTCCTTGGCGCGTGAATTACATGCATAGGTGTTCGTAAGTGTTCAAAAAAAAAAAAATAAATAAATAAATAAAGAAACAAGAAAACGAAAAAATGAAAAAAAGAAACCAAAACAAGGGTTAATGATTTAATGACTTAATACGAGCTAAAAAAAAAAAATCGAATGATAGACAAAAATTTCAAACCAAAAGCTCTAACTTGCCTGCTGAGTTTTATAAAAGCTTATGAAATATTCAAATTAAAAAGTTTTTACGGTTGTGTGCATGTGCGCCACTGAAGGTTTCCACTTAATTGTCTCATTTATATCTGATTTTTGAAAGTTTCTATCTCCATTTACTTTAAAAAAGTTTCAAGTGTAGTGTTTAGATGTCAAAAAGCGATATTCATTCATTTAGCAGGCCATTTCGAATATGTTCGAATAGTGAACCGATCGAACTTATTTCACGCAAATTTTGAATCGTGGGTGTATTTCAATGCTTCAATCTGAAGTCTTTTTCCAATCAAATATTTTAAATGATCCGGATAAAACCAATTTTATCAAACTTGTGTTATTCGCCGCCACTGCGGGTAGTATCTTTTCTCTATGCTATTGTGTATGCGAGTAAATTCCAATTAAGCAAATATTACCGAAGTGATGGTTTGTTTGCTTTTGATAAGTGTATCAGACCCTTTACGATTTTTAATAATAGACCACGGACGGGACGGACATGCGTACATTGACTCGAAATATTGCGTTAAAATTCAAATAAGTATTTCAAGCTCTCGAATCGCTACTCTGGATGTTACGAACAAAATGAAGAAACAAGTTTGCATCATTCATTCATGGGTTTAAATATTCAACCGCACATAATTCAAATGAATTCAACAAATTTTTGATTGAAAACTTGTAAAGATACATGCTTGCACACGCGCGCGTAATGAATACTAAGATTTTAGCTTCAGAGCTGTATACAGTTATATGCATGTAGATCGGGGTTTTTTTTCCTTTTTATTATTATTAACTGGAATGTTATTGCAAAGGAATTTTTATTATGCAAGAAAATAAAAAAAAAATAAAAGTTTATTTAAGAGACCAAGCGAAGTAAACAAAATATTCTTAAAATAATTCGTAAGATATAAGCTCGTCACAATATTTGATTGAAACGTTTGAACATTCATTTAAAAAACAAATCTTGAAAAGAAAGCAAAAAAGGTTAACGAATTACATTTCCTGATTTTCTTCAAAAATTATTTTAGGAAACTTTTAAATCCTTTTCTTTTTTTTTTTTTTTTTTCGTTATTTCCGCTTTTTTAACCTCTTCACGAAAAAGGCCTATCACAAATTTTATTGCATCGCGCATAACAGATGAATATTTCTATATAAAAATCAAATATCTAGAACTATCTTAACCTTGCCATGTTTCACGTTTGACGTACGTTTAACGATGGATTCAATGGAAATTAAAATGAACATTTCGAATGAACCTATCGCAGATACCTCTTGAAGTATGCGATCGTTTCGGACACGCGACCACACATTTTGATATCGGAATTGTTAAAAATGATTGACCTAAAAGAAAAGAAAAAGGATGGAAACGCATGGCATTTGTGTTAAAAAATAGATTTTTTTGATTTACTACAAAGTAGAAAAAAAATAAAATAATTATTATAAAGTTGTCGTGAAGACATGAAAAAGTGCATCTACACCTCTGAGCAAATAGTTCATAGCGTATGCAAAAAATGAATATAACACAAGTAAGATAATAGTATTCGCTCGTGATCGAATTTCTCGTACTCATTACCGTAATCCGAAAGAGATAGAAAGAAATTAAATTTTCGTACTCAATAACATAGAATTGCACGCGTTGTAGTTTATGAGTAATAAGCAAAAAATACAGAAAACAACAGTGTTCACAATTTTGGTGATATAAGCGTTCTCAGTTTACGTAGTACTGTAGGCGTGTCCTTCAACCGATTTGGCCCATTTCCAGTACCAACCTGCGTACAAGAACTTTCAATGTTTTTGGAAATTTGAAGTCGATAGCTCCATTTTTGGGGCCAAGAGAATATTTACAAAAGACGTTATATAGACGGACAGACGGACATGCTTAAATCAATTCAGAATTTGATGCTGATCAGGAATACATACACTTTGTGCGGTCTTTGAAGCGCCCTTGTGAGCGTTGCAAACGTTTTGACAAAATGAATACACCCCCCATTCTTCGGCGATGGGTATAATAATAAACAGTTTTATTTTATTTAATGCAAGTGTAAAAAGACAATTTAATTCATATTTAAACAGTTGTTGCCCTACAAATGTCAGAGTGATGCTTGCGTTTTATCAACCCCGCTGCCTACATGCTTAATAGTTTCACATCTAACTTAAATGAATAGAACTTTTTATTTAAAAAAATCTTTTTTTTCTTTTGTTATTATAAATATTTGCGACTCATATACGTAAAGTGATAAAAGGAAAAATGTAAAAAATAAAATTTAAAAAGAAATAAAAAGAACTAAAAGTGAAGGTTGTTCCTTAACGAAAATCTTATTTGCACTTTAGTTGAAGTTATTGCCAACGAATTTTAATAAACAAAAAGAAAAAAACTACTTAAAAAATGGTGAGTTTGCTCTATATTTGTTCGTAATGCTTCGTAATAAACAAAAAAAATATATAAAAAATTAATTTTCTTTAAATTGTTACCATTGTCGTTAAACTGTTGGAGAAAACGTATTATTATTAAAAGATTACTTTTTATAAAATTACGGGATGGGTGCTGACGGGCGCTTGCGAGACGGGAAGGGAACGGAATAAATAAATTGAAAGAATGTCTACAAGATTGCTTTAGCTGCAAATCCATCAAAATGATTAATGACCAATGGCGTCAAATAAAAGTGTTCCGACTGCAGTCAGGATAAAAATCATTTAAATGAATAATACGAGTATCTGAGAATTATGTGCATCTCCCAATAGTGGCACATTTTAGGTGAGTGCCGACAACATCTAAAATCCCTCAAAAATTTTCAATACGCCGTGGAGTGTTCGTGAAGGAGAATCGATAATATGAGAGATTTTAGTTTTCTGGTTTTCTAAAGGACGCAAGATGGATGACACAACTACATAGACGGAGAATTTTTGTGTGAACATGCCTTAGTAGACGAGGTAAAATATGTAACAACTTTAAGGCAAAGTTGTGTTGTTTTTTCGAACGTCTTCGTGTACATCGGCTTAGAGATCGGCTTAGAAAGTACCAGACAATATAAAAAAAGGCCATTGTGTAAATTGAGTGGAGGCAAATTGAACTCCTGTTACATCTTTGCGAGCCAGTCAGTCGGTCATTTGTAAATGACTCGTTCATATAGAATATATCACATGGTGGGCGTGTAAAGGTTCATATATAAAGCTTTGTAATGACGCTCTGCTAATAAATTACTGATAACAATATGTACAATAAAAACAACAGCAACAACAATAATAGCAACAAGAACAAGAACAACAATGTAATGCTACGTTGTTTCACTTCTTTTAGCCGTTTGTTTGTTGGTCTAACTGGTAGAGAAGTGGGAATTTATACTTTTTAGCAAAACACGAACTAAATAAGCAAGACCTGCTATAAAATGAGGTTTCAGTTTTTTTGTTTTCCTCTTCTTCTTAACTCTAGTGCTTTTTTTATGTGTTTTATAATTTTCTCTCATTTTATTGCTATTTTGTGTTTTTTAGTTAGTTGTGAATTTTTCTCTAATTACTTTGGCCAACAACGACGCGTTGTGATGCGGCTAAAACAAAAGCAAAATTATAAAGACAGACAGAAGCAAGGTTGCGTGTTAAAATGTCTTTAAGAGACATCTATTTTTCCTCTTTTCTTATTTATTTATTTTTTTTTTTCTATTTAAACTTCACCTCAGAATTTATTTAGCTTAGGTGTAAAAAACACTAAAACATTTAAAAGTATTTATTTAACAGTATACCAAGAACAAGATACAAAATCTCAAAAAAAAAAAAAACAAACAAAACAAAAAGACGAAAGAAAAGGAAAGAGCCCATCAGCATCAGTGATAGAAGTAAAAGAGGAAAAAGAATTTTCAAGTTAATTAATTTTTTTTCTCTTTTATTTACAAAACGGCAAACATGGAAAATTGTACGTAATAGAATATAGATGCCTTTGAACATATACATATAGGTAAGATTGTTAATGTAGTGAGCCCTAGGTGGTGAATGTCAATCATTATATGCGAATCGAATGTAAACTTATTGTGTGGATTCCTTTCAAGAGTTGCAACAACTTGAGAGGACAAAGAAGTTTAGCGTTTTCCTAAGATTATTTGGCGTGCGAGTTAGAGTCTTTCGTAATAATTTTTATATAATTTTTCAAAAGTCTGTTAAGACCAACAATCAACAAGGAATTATTTATCGAATTGTATAAAGTTTGCGATGAATATCCCCATTTTTGTTAGATTCTACTTTCTTTAGTTTAGGTTAGGAAAAGTTTTGAAACATACCAGTCGCATACGATAACAATTCCAGTACATATTGTATATAATATACCGCACTCTAGTTTAATATAATCGAAGAGTAACTTAATGAAGATCAAAGTATCGGATAATGCCAGAGACAAAAATGTGAATTTAGAAAACGAAGTATGCAATGCAAACGAGGCGAAACCTTGAAATCCCTCGAAGGCGAAAACGTACTCTATATGGCTGCCTTTGTGTACGTTTGTTCGCCTGTGTTTGTATGTGTGTGTGTGTGTGTGTGTGTGTGCGTGCGGGATCACCTTTTGTTCTTATTACTTGTGCTTCTACTGGTGGGACCTTAGTGAGCACCATTACTCGATGTCACCACCGGGAACTCTGTGAAATATTAATTTATCTCGCCATGCGTTCTGTCGACAGACTTTGATAACGATTAGCGTCTCTTATTCGACCGATTCGATCTTTCCCTTTCCTCACTTCTGTCCAGCCATCATGATATTCGACGAATAGATGGCTTCCTCTAAGTGATTGTCTCAAAAGAAAAAAAAAAAAACTTCCTCGTACACTTTACTTTTGCACTTCAATTTAAGCAATTGTCTTACGATTTCAGTTAGTATTTCCTAATGTTGTGAAATACTTTTGGAAAGATTACATTTACTAAATAATTATACGTCTTGAAAGAGTTTCTTTTTCTAAAACGTTTTCATTGTTCAGCTTGCATAATTATTCAGCTCTTATTCGCCTTGTGCTTGTGTTACGTTTGTTTAATTAATTGCATCTTAAAGTTAGTTTTCGTTGATGCATTCTTTTGAAGAGGGCGAGGAAAATGAATATTTCATACTGTCAAATCCTTTGATGAATTCCTAGCATTTCTAATTAGATTTTAAATTTTACTCTGCCTTAAATCACGTAAGAACATTGTCGTTAGTCATACTTCGTTTGCGCAGTTTCGTTATTATAAGATAAGCAGATCTGTGAAATTCTGTTGAATGCGAGATTTAAGTAAAAAACAAATTACATTTGGTTTAAATCGAATTCATTGTGGCCTTCTATTTATTAACTTTTGTTGTTTTATTTTCGATAGCCACAAAACATATTTCGAAACGCGAAGAACATATGCGTGTAAACGCAACGTAGCTTAAATATTTCATTTAATAAAACTGCATGCAACCTAATCAATCAATCAACATCGCGGTACCTTTTGCTATCACAACTAATTTATATAATGTGATATATACTCAGCCCTTTGCGTAGCATACCCGAAGAGTTACACGCACCTAAGGCAGCATACCTAAGATAATGTGAAAGATAAAAGGAATTTATAGGTAATCATTAGCGTAAATGTTGAGTGATTTTAGCGGGCGCTTCGCCCTATCAAAAATGGACAAGATGAGTTGAGGAGATTGAAGATTTGCCCTTTAAGATTGCAATTATTATTTCGCAGCACGCATAGACAGATGGATGAGACGATTAATCATCAATTAGGAGAAGGAGGAGTGAATAGTTCGGAAGGGTTAAGCGTTTTGGATAACTAATATTTTGCCAACTTAATGAAACCACTGGTAATGGGCGTAACAGCTGAAGGTTAAACTTTACGATTGAAAGGTCTTTCACCGACATATTCGTGGCCCTGTTGTAATATGCAAGTTGCGACCTATATTTCAATTGCAATGCATTTAGTTTCCTGTCACCGTCTAGTGCATCTTTTCATTGTAGTAGCAATAATTTGTATTTTATGGCTTTTTAACACGCACTCTCTCGGTTTACAGTAAACTTGCGAAAATTATTATTTCGATGGAAAATCAATTTTTTCTTTTTTTCTTTTTTTTTTAGATAGTTTTATTGCTCTTGTACGTACTCCTATTAAAAAATTTATTTGGGCCATCTAAACTTTAAATGTATTTTAAAGTTTTTGCAGCAAATATTGCGGATCGGTTTTAGAAAATTTTTATTATAATGTTTTACTTTTAAAAAATTTTCTGATAGGAAAACTACGTTTCTCTTTGCAGAGCAATGATGGCAACATACTACGATTTGTGAACGATGCGGCAGCGTACTTTAGTGTTTGCTGTTGTTAATGCGCCTAACCGTTCCAAACATTAACATAAAACTTGAATTCATTGCAAAAAGTTATTGTTATTTAAACTTACATTTCTATTGAATGCCTTATGGCCTTCGCTTACCGCCACAGTCTAGTATTCGTATATTCGAATGTTCTTATAAAGAGCAACTATACTTGTAGGTATACTAGCCTTTAAAAGTACATTAGCCAAGCTAGCGTCTAAGCTAATGTTCGCACGAATTTGGAATTTGGAAGGAATGTGATGTTCGGACTTGATTGTTAGAGGAAATAAAGATTGTGTTCTATCTCCAAAGAGACTCAGTGTTGAAGTATTGAAATTATTCGGAACTTTTACTTTACTCCTTTTCACTTTATTTATTTATTGTTCATATACTTTGTAAATAAATTTAAAGGCTGCTGCATCACTTGTTTAGATCATATGCTCGCCGATACTGAAAACTCTACTGCACCTGAGAATTGAATCCGCGACCATTGACTTGCTAGTTGCGATTCTCTGTCAGCTGCTCATATGGACAAGAAGGACCTCTTATTTAAACTGCCGAGTTTGTTGAAAAGCGATTATTTTGCGTAAACCAGACATCCATGTGTCGTTTTGATCGCAATACAATCAAATACCAAAAATATCATAAATATATCATACTTGACAAATGCTTCTCTTATTTGTCGAGAGAAGCCAGTAATCAGAAGCCTAATTTAATTAATTTTTTCAAAATTTTCTAAAAAAAACAAAAGAAGCATTTTTTTTTAAATTTTCTTAATTGCAAGGCACTCATTATCCATTAAAAAGGAGAAAATTCGCTGAATTTTCTATTTTTTTTTTTCTTTCTATATAAGAAAAATATGAAAACTGGGTCACATTCTCTGGGTCAGATTTGTGTATGAGAGAAAGAGAACAAGAAATTTCGAGTAAATGTTTCGATATGCGCTCACTATTTACTTACCATTGAATCTCTTCAAAAACACATTTCAAAATTAAATTAGAAACATCATCTCTCATCAAAAATGAAACGTTGATGGCTAGGATGTAAATTTATGATAACATGCTATGGAAACATAATTGTCTTTTTTCCCCAACTATAACACAGCACGCAAGAGTTATTCAGTCATTTATGCGTTGCCTCGCCATTATCGCTTCACGTGTCCGTCTTTAATTAACCTAAAATTTAATTGAAGAATGACTTACTTAATGTAAGTTAAGGAGCATTGCAGACGGCATTACCAAGTAAATTGATCGAGTTCGGAGATCAGCAGATGGACTAATATTGGTAATTAGATGCTGCTACACTTGTGCGGGTTACAATCATTTAACAAACTGAGCATATCCCCTCTGGCAAGCTTCCGAAGAATTGCATATGAAAAATTTAAGTGCGTTCGTAGAATAACAAGACAACTAAATACTCAAAAATGATTCAAGAGTGATGACATCAACGACAATCGAAAGAAAATAGTGACAAAAAAGTTTTTTTTAAAAATTTTTTTGTTTTTGTTTTGGGCAATTTCTTTCGATTTGTGCCTCGCATCGTTTACATTTATATTTAAAAGCATCTCTGAGTCAAATGCTTCTGTTTGTTGTCGATTTTCGTGTTATATTTAGTTTAAGTTGAAGTATAACAAAGAAATAATATCGACGTTATTGTTATTATTATTATTATTATTATTATTATTACTATTACTATTACTATTTTTATTGTTGCTGTTATTATTGTTGTTCTTGTTAGTATTATTATTTGTATTGTTGTTAGTGTTATTGTTATTGTTATTGTAACAAATTATAAAGGTTTTCATTGTTTAAAACGTGTGTAAGCAAATACTTACATATTCGTATCTACCTTAGGTGTCTATTACGGTTCTTTAGCAGTATGTGAATTTTATGGCTGCTAAGGCAAATAAATATTTAACCTACATACGCCATACAACGTATAAAATAGAAGGTTTTTGATTTCAGTTTATTTCTTTCTCGGTTTCTATATTATATTATTATTATATTTCTATGCAAGACGTTTTAACGCGATGATAAAAAAAAAAGAAAAAAGAAAAAAAAGTAGATAAATAAGGTAAAAATGTAAAAATATATACAACAGCAGTAGACCCACATATCCATGCATCGATTGTTTACATTTAAAAACTGCAATAAATGACCGTTTTTGGGCCAATGTTAGTAAATATTGATTTACATGGATATTATGTGCATATTATTCGCATGTAAATATTGGGAGGAAAAAAAAAAGAGACAGATAAATAGCAACAACAGCAATAAGAACCGCACAACCTAAACACAATAAGAATGCGGTTATATATGGTTTCGACCAAAGCTTTTGATATCAAACATTTAATACATAAACGCAAACACACACACACACACACACACTATTTCATGAAATATTACATTTTTTATTAAAATACAGTCAATTCCCCTTGCTGATAACTTATCTTGGAGTTACTCATATCGCTTCCATTCAAATAATGCGCATCTGATGAGGCTATCCAATAAAATAAAAAAAAAAAAGCATTACTAACTTTTCCTGAAAATAAGAAGACCGCAGAAGTCGAAATTTAATTAATTTTATGCTAGGACTACGCATTTCTAGAAAATGCTGAAGTACATAATAAGTACGCTCAGTTACGGCAAAGTTAAGGGAGTTAAATGTTAAGACAGGGAAGGTTAGGCATCTTTCGATGCATGAATCGAATCGGTTGGCTATGACAGCCATCGAAAGCACTGCTTATTATTAGTCGATCTATAAGGGCATAAAGCTGAAGCTACTAACTCGAAGAAATTAAATAAGTAAACTGGACGATCAACTAGACTCGACCGTAGAAAGAGAGAATTATACCATGAATATAAATACGAAAATATCTGAAATAAAATACTAAGTTATAACGTGAGCTGCTTTCGTCAATTCCTTTAACAAACGGATGGGAAATCAAGATTATCAGGAATCGTTAGTAGGCTCGGTAGGAGAGATGCTCTTTTTATATTTCACACTTCTACCTAGTAATTAATTCCGAGTGGCAAGGTGGTATATAAATTTGCTATGGTACCATTCCGCTTCCATATAACGATCTCCTAAAAAGTAACAAGATTGAATTTTGGGTATTTTATGTCGAAAAATTTTGACCCAAAGTCCCGCCATTTCAAGTCTTGGGAGCACCCATATGAGAGTTCCTATGCAAAGCAAGCATTTACGTAGTAAGCGGGCATCTTATGAATAAAAAAGGTGAAGATTAAGAAGGGCTTCACAAAAAAAAAAGGAAATTAAGTTTACCAATTTTACCGATTAGGCACATACCTTGTAGGCTGCGGCCGCCTCCCTACCTCTCTCTCCTGCCTCGCTTTCTTTTGGCCGTGTCAACGTGTCATATACGAATACCGGGACTTCTCCTAAATGACTGATGGTCGTATTAACAAAAAAAAAGTAAGCATGTATATAGTAACGAGATATGATGTTTGGTATTTTATGATGCGAAAACGAGCAAAGTATTATTTTAGGCGTATTACTGCTGGCCATTTTAAAGTTCTCCTTGCCCGTCTATAAAGTTTTCACTTGTTTTTTCATCTAAGTTTTGCTAAGTAATGTTTAAGTGAAGGGGATATGTTTTAGTTGCGTAGTGGTGATGCCATTTTTATGAAATTTTTTTTATTTTTTTTTTATGTATAATGAATATATATACACCGACATGTATAATATATTATTGGAATTTTTTTTAAATCATTAGTTAAAATATATTATTTTTAATTGACAATACCCTTCAGCATTTCTATATAGAAAATATTCGACTAGGAGACTTCTCGTTACCTTCCTATCTTTCCCCGTTTTTTCAATTTATGTATGCAGAGCGTATTCTAGGCTTGACGATACAAAAAGTAAAACAAAATTTCTTTTTTTTTTTGGAGAAGTGGCTGCAGAAACTCTTCAGGCTGGAATGAAATAGAAAATATAGTTTCAAAAAATGTTACTAACGATAGGTTTCGATTTTTCATATGCATAAGAAACTCAGGCGTCATACAGGAATTATTTTCCGATTGTGTGACACTGTCCGATAGAATTATTTTCATTTCTAAACCAGGCAAACCTGGAATTATCTCAACAGTTATCGTCCGGTTAGTCTCTTGAGCTGCTCTAGGAATGATATTTGGAAGGTTTATCTAAAGGTGAATACGGAGAAAAGTGTTATTATTCTAAATGAAATCAACATTCCCCTTTCATTCCACTTGGCATAATGGTCTGATTTTTGAAATGGTATTTCTTGATTTATCGTCCCTCGAAATCAATAAAATTCGAAGTTTTTTGTCTGAAATACATTTTTGCGTGTTATCTTTTAGAGGATTTTTTCGACTTTTTATTAACTATTCCTGCAGATGCTCGGCAAAATCTCTTCTATGTTCGTTTCAAAGGGTCTCGCAGCATAACTCGATGGCCGTTGGGTTCAGATCCCTCTGCGGTAGAGTTTTCCTTAAAGCCGATTGCCTTTCGAAGCTAATGCTTTAAGAATTTAGCCTTCGAATTTCTTTCTCTAGCCAAATTAATTATAATAATAATAATAGTAAATTGAGTACTGGAAACAAGATTTTCCTAAGTGAAGTCATTTTTCAATCGATTACATACATTCTATGCTTACGCAGTATAACTTGACTTCGCATTTTCAAATCGAAATGATCAAATCACAAAGAAATATTCATATTAAGTTGTCACAAAGAAAAGCAAGAAGAAGTAAAAGCGATGAAATCAAATTTCATCACCTGAAAATGCGGGCATAGGGGTTAAAAGCTTTGCAATTTGAATAAATGAAACGATACCTTTGATAATGAATTATGAAAAGTATAAATGGCTACTAAAGTTGTTCAACGCACCGTCCCTATATTAAAGACAAGAGATCTACTATATAACCTCGATCGAATTGTATCGTAACTCGGGTTCGAATGTTTCGAAAGTTGTAGTCAAGATTTTAACTCGTATTTATTAAATTTGTTTCGACTTTAATTCGAACGGCATATTTTGTGCAATTGCGTAGTGGAGAAATTAATTGAAAACTTTTAAAAACACTATGGTGAGAAAGAGCTCGCCATTAACTATCCTACACCACTTGGCTTAATGCATATGTTTTAAAGTGAGGAGTTCGAAAGTGCGATCTGAACCACTATCACTAGCGTTCGTGCTTGGGCTATAGGGGTGTACTAAATTTCATCCAAACGTCTTAAAAATTGTGACCTGTAGGTTGAATGCAACAAAACAAGATGGACGGACGAATAAATAAGCTTAGACAATTTCGAAAAGCAATTCGGGACTGATCGGTGTAATAAACGGTGGATCTATCTCAACTTCTGCTGTTTATTGCATATATTCGCAGAACCTTAATATACCCTTGTGCTGCAAGTAGTGTACGGTATTAAAATCAGTTTTTTCTTCACAAATCAGAAATTATTCTTTCACCATTCAATTCTAAACACTGTGCCCAAATCCAAATTGAAACGGCTTTCTCTATAAAAAGTGGAATTTTCTTATAGGCGTAGAGCATTTTGTAGGTTACGGCATTTCTCGGTATATGCAAAACACCAAAATATAATGCCGTGAACATAATTGAAGCGTCTATCATGGCGTCAGCCATAAAAAACGCCAAAGCATTAAAAATGATGTTACATTTTAATAATAATGCTCACCACTTACATCTCTTCAGAGATGCGAAATAAAAATTTTCATAGCATTAATGTCTTATAAAAACGCTTCTTTATTTGAACGGAAGTTTTGCACGCAGCTGTGAAAATTTACACATTTACTTTTTTCAAGGAATATGAATAATTGTTTTTTAATGTAGAAAGAATTACTTTATTATTGTTTATTTATATCCTACACCCCTTGTACACACACAGGGTACATTATGTTTGAACAGACGCTTGTAACAACTGGAAGGAGTTGCGATAAGTCCATCGTCTATTATACCCTTTGCATACTAAACGTGTCTGTCCGTCCGGTGGAGGCCCATTCTATTCTTGTCTTCAGCCTACCGGTTGAAATTTGAAAGATATTTTGATAAAATTTGACACACTGACGTTTTTTGATCCAAGAACGATCACTGTTGAAAATGTATCAAGTCGCACCACTTTTTCGGCCCATTGTTTTGAAACAATGACTTTCACGAATCGCTTAGTAATAGTCCCAAAAATGTCTAGTTTCCAATATTCTATGATAACAATTGGTCCTTAGTAAATAAATAAACCATAGGGAATTTGAAACATATAGACCTATTTTTCAGACCGCACCGCGTATAGGCGTTCGGCGACAAAGTCCAAATTTGTGAATTTTTATGATGCAAGTAACTGGAAAAAGTACTAACCGCTTTGATAAGTAAATTGAGTTTGCTAAATTTATACTAGATTCACGTATAAGTATCTTCCAGCATGAGGGCTTTAATAAAATTTTGTGCATTTGCATAAAAATAATAAATAAATCCTCGATGTGTTATTAAGAAAATGAGTGAATGACTGTATTAGACGAAGTGGTGTAGGGTATTAAAAGATCGGCCTTGCCTGTATAATTGCTTTATTACGAAAATCCCACATCTGATGAAATAAGTCCACACAAGAACTGCCTAATTCTGTTGAACAATAATGAGCTTTAAGGCTTTATCCATCGGCACAATAAAGTAAAAGTGCGTTGTGCAACAGGTGGCTCAGGGGAAGATTAGCGAAAATTTCCGTGTAAGTCGGTGAGAAAAAGGCTTCAGAACGGTATATGGTGTTGGTAATTTGCTTCAAGACGTTTATAAGCAAAGGGTATTTTCTTCAATCGACAATTAAACCGATAGATGTTGAAAGGAGCTCGACTCTCATCCTTGATTCGTTTACAGTTTATATTATATTATCGCAGTTTATCCATGTGTCACCAGCGGCAACAAACAGTGGATTTTAGTAACACTTCTTTGGAAGTTAAACAAAAAAATTTGACGTTTCGAACACAAATAAGGTTTGGTAGGTTCTTTTAACTTCTTCTTTGCGGTCACATATATTATCGCGTTACGTTTAAAAATGATACCTTGGCATTGTGAAGTCCTAACAGGGCGACTTAGTACTAGTAATTTCCTTACTTACTGGGAGCCTTTATGCCTTGCAAATAAATATTTGTTTAAGGACATTTCAATTTCCAGTATTCTGTCACTACTTATTCATTGTAAACATATATGTTAATTGAGTGAAGTGATAATATACACTTTCGACTGATGCGGTATTTTTTTCGTCTTTCAATTTTGTATAAATCGCAGTGAAAAGTGAATAATGCGGCATTAGCTCAGTGACTTAATCTAATCAAGAATACACACAAAGGTACGTGTGTATGGCTAATCTAAAAAAACTGTTAACTGAGCTAAGAAAATAAATACGCCTTTCGCTGATAGGTATAATAAAAAAAAAAAAAAAAAAAAAAATAATTAGTAATAATAGTAATGATAATAATCGTATAATATATTTTAAAAAGATTTCATTCATGATAATTTGCATAAATAACAAAGAAGTTGCGCACTGGTGGGATTGAAGCGGTTAAATGACTTAGCTTCATAAATGTTCATTTAACTACTATTAATGCTTTGCTATTATGTAATTTAATGTATTTTACGTCAAATAGAATTAACCGACGGAGACTTTTGTGCTTGTTTACCGATTTACTAGATATCCGAAAATATAAATTTATTATTTCGTGTTAAATTTATTTACAATATTTAAAAAAATATCTAAAAATACGTCTGAGCGGTCGAGTAAGCAAAGAATCTCGACCAACAACTCAATGCTCATCGATTCTAATCTCGAGTGCCGTGCAGTTTTCGATAAAGCCGATAACCTTAGATGCTAGTGCTTTAAGGCTTTCGTTTTAGAATTTATTTCTCTGGCTGCATTAACTAAAATACTAACAATAAATATGTAAAAGTAAGTCAGAAGAGTATAGTCGGACGAGGCCGACTATTGAATACCCTGAACCACCTCACCTAATACATTTGCTCATTCATGTTTAGCTTAGCAAATTTCTATAACAAATTGCTATTATGGACCGATTTTCATCCTGAGGCATTGAAAGTTAGATCTTTTTTATCATATGAAGATTTAGTTTCGCAGGAATGGTTTTACGCGAGGAGGGAATTTCAAAAAATTGCCCCATCTGAACTACATTTTTTGCATTAGTTTAGAATTCCGAAATCCTATTACTCAAGGATTTTTCTGACGAAATTTAGAAAGTATGCAATTTTTTTTGACGTTGTTTGGGAAGTGGTCGAAAGACTGATTCAAGTCAATTTACTTTCAATAGAGTTGAATACTTATCAAGCACATACTAGATTTGATCAAAATATTTTTAAAAGTTGCGACTTGTAGTTTGAATACAAGATAACACAAATAGACATCAGATGGACAGATAGACAGACGAGATTGTGTAATATCGCTAGGTATATCGTAAGTCCCTTTGGATGTGGTGTTATATGGAAAAGGGGTGAAGGGAAGTGGCCCGATCCGAACCATTTTCAACAGCGTTCATCCAGGAGGATATTTACAACACACATTACATACACAGGCGAACGGAAAACCGGGCAGAGGGACAGACGGACATGCTTAAATCACTATTAAGTATATATGTACTCTCTCGGGTCTCCGAGATTTTCTTTTGCAAACGTTTTGCAAACGTTTTGACAAAACGAATGTACCCCTTGTCCTTTGCTTATGGATATAATAAACGTAAAGAAAAAGAAGAAAGTAAATAAATTTTTCGCCAAATTGGGCTGTTGAAGAATAAACTCCCCCATAGCGTCTCTTTGCGCAGCATTACTGTTTTACTGGGCGTTGTCCTAAGCAATTCGACGTTAAACCTTCACAATTTTCATTTCATTAGTGATGCGATAATATTTTATACTACAAGCACTTACACGTTCATAAAAATTTCTGATTTTGCCTTAAATTTTTCTTTTAATATTTTAAAAAAAATTTTTTCTTAATCTCTTTTCTCTTTCTTTTTTGTTTTTATGAATTTTCATTCATTTCATTTAATGAGATTAGGTAGTCTCTATATATCTATTAATTATATCAACTCTGTGCATTTCGTGACAATATTTTTACTTTATTCTCCTTTTGAATCGAGTCGAGTATCATCGACAGCAATTTTATGATCGAGACAAAAATGCACACTCCATCGACTGCAGTAAACTCACTCAAGAACTAGTCTCGTAACCTGACCCATGGTCCACAGGAATTTTCTGCTATCTAGATAATTAGAATAATAAATTTACGAAAAATTAATCTTCTTCAATATCTGGTACGACAAAAGATTTACTATCCAGAATTAGAGCTTGTGGTGTTTCTAACGTCACTGGCTCTCAACTGTCAAGTAATAGTGTATTTCTCTTCAAATAAATACTGGGTATGTTCAAAGAAAAGGTGAGCTTTTATTTTTCTCGAAAAATATTTATTTATTCATTAATACGTACTTTGTTCCCTTCAAACTAATCCCCGTTAGATGTAATACCATTGTGCCAGCGCTTTTTTGATACGCGAGTTTTCGTATTGCCTCGCCCTCTTAATCGTGCCAAGACTTCATCCTTTCATGGATCTTTTCAGTCTTGGGGACAGGAAAATGTCGCAGAGGGCCCAGTGCGGTGACTGTACTGGCTTAGACACTTTCATCGAAACATGTCTAACTTTGATGTCTGTCAAAAACAAACTAAGAATGCAAAATGGCTTACAGTGCTAACCTATGTTGGGGACATATGTACAATGCACATGTATAGCTCATGAAATTTGAAAACTTGGCTTATTTTTTAAACACGCCTCGTACATCACACACCTGAAATTTCCTTTCAAAGTTTTTTTAAATGATTTGACAATCCTTTGTTGATCCTCTATAAACAAAATTGAAAATTTTCTCTAAAATAATTAATTAATTAAAAGTATATTATTTTTCATAATTAATTTTTTCAACGTCCTGTTCAAAGAATGAGATTTTAGAAAACAAATCTTAAAACACTTTAGTGAAATTTGAACGAAAGCTTTTGGACTAGAGAATGTTAGTTTTGTCACTCTCGCATGTGACTCAGCCATAACATGACTTTCCTCGTTGATTTAGTTAAATTTGTAAGATTAAGTTAAAATTGATATAAAATTTAAATAAAGCGCCAATCAAATGCACAATAAAAGTTTGATAATGGGTGTTGTCTTCACAAAATTGAACAAAACACACAATTATTAAATTATGACTATTAATGTAGAAAGATAGTTGTGACCAGTTTAGTCATACGTTAACATTTTTTTCTATATATATAGTGTTGCTTGAGATTTTTTCTTTTTATTTTTATTTTTATTTTTACTTTTCTTTTTTATTCTCGTATATGGTTGCTCGAGCTAATAAGTAACAAACAGACCCTCCAAGGTGAATACAGTTCTCGTATTTGTTTTTCTTTTTAAAGAGTTTCGTAACATATGTATAAAAAGTTCGTATATGAAGACAAAAGAAATGAGAGAAGAAACGTTAGCAATAACCAAACCATAAAAAATTAATTAAATAGATAAATATATCTTTTTTGTTTTTTTTTGGGTTAATTAATGAGATTTTCAAACTTGACCTTGTAAGTGTTGAAGAAAACTTGTTGTCTTTCGTTGTAAGTTCCAAATCAATGTTTTTTTTTTAATGTGTGTACAAGAGTTTTTTTTATTTTCATTTTAATTTTTATTTTTATTTTTATTTTTTAAATATTTTAAAATCAAACAACAATTTCTCTGCAGTTATTATTTACGCGTTTCTTTAGCTATTCGTCATCGTCTTTAAGGTGAATGCATCGCCTATTGCCGTCCATTGTCAGCTGGCTTTGATTAGCTGCTGCTGCTGATTGAACGCGAGTGATTTGCTTGTTTTGTTCACTATATTGCCGCCTGTTGTTGCTACATGTTCGGCATAGTTAATCAAGTGCATAATTTTGCATAAAATAAACGCCTTTCCTTTTATATATTCATTCGAAAGCTCTTCGCATTACTTTGCACTCGAAGAAATTTGAACGAAACACAATCTTTAAGCGCCACTACAAGATAAGGGTTGTAGATGCCATAAAATTTCATTTTTACTACTAATTGAAAAATATTTAAAATATGTTTTTTTATTATGATTATAATTTTTTTTTTTTTGTTTTCGAATGTTTATTTTTCTTTCAAAAAACAAAATAAATAAATTATCCTATATGTAGAAAACTTTGGTCCGACCACTCGATCAAGTTACGCTTTCAATTTTTGTAAATAATAGCGTTAGTGTAAATTAAAAGGAATAATAAAAAATATGTAAGAAAATGAAAACAAATTAATTACCAAATAAATTAAGCTTCAAATAAAATGAACTTGAGGCAAGAGAAAAAAAACAAATAAAACAAATAACGAACTCGTTATAGTCTAGTTGGTTTGACTATTGGCAGACATGCCGCTCACTATTATATTACTGCAAATTCTTGTACTAAGTTTCTCTTTGAACCGATTGTTACCCAATTCGGCTTGTCCGCCAAACTTTAGTAAAAGATATTAAAATATGATAAAAGCGTAGCAAGAAAATAAAAAGTGAAGTAAGGAGATTATCATCGTTTTTATTAAAAAAAGAATTAATTCTGAAAAAAATTAAATTCTGAAATTATGTCGTCCTATTTGTTAAGATTTGTGAGTAAAGAACGCAATAAGTTTGCTTCAGTGTTCTCAGTTTATACTGTAGTACAGGCCGTGGTCATGCATGCAAAAACTTTCCGGCGTTTTTGCTTATGTTGAAGACGACATATTGTATTTTGCGACTGGAGGAATATTTGTCATAGACAGACGCACAGACGGACGGACGGGAATGCTTTAATGGATTCAGAATTTGAAGATGATCAAGAAACTTCCATCTGGATGCTGCCAGCATTTCGACAAATGAATATATTTCCAGCCTCCCGTTCGTAGAAGTAAAGAGATAAAGAAGAGGACAACCTATTGATATGATTTAACTCAGTTCAATTAGCTAATTGCAAAGTACACTTTGAGGAGATTGAAAGGATGCTGAGTGCACTGAAATTGACTGGCTATATACTCTTTTTGTATTCGGCAATTTCTTCTTAGCTTCACGGGTCTTAGGTTCTGCGAAGTTGCTGCTCTAACTCTCACTGTCAATTATATAGCATCAGATTAGTGGGAGTATTTTTTTTGTCTTGTCGCCGTCCGACCCATTTTGAATTGAATGTCAACTTTTACCGAGTACTGTTATATGGCAACACTCAATACAGCCGCATGGCCACGTAAACAGCACACACTTAATTATATATAGTAGGTGTGTCAATAAGTTCTCTGCGTGCACATTGCTTTCCTTATAAAACGTACCTGACGCGTTCATTTCTTACGAAATCGTAGATATAGATAACTTTGACATTTGTGCTTGTACGATATAAGTTTCAGTTGCTCAGTGCATACCAAAGCGTAAAGAGACGAATGCCAACAAGCAGCAAATGTAAAGATTTATTAAAAGTTTAGCAAAAAAGAGCAACAAATGTAATTTTATAAAAATTTTATATAAAATGACTAATTGAAACAAAAAAAAACAGAACAGTCTTAAAAGGATGATAATTGTTTGGACATAACAAACAATACCATAATATTCCTCAGCTGAAAAAAAAACAACAACTGTGATATACTACAGTAATTGTTGATCGTGGTGCAATATTTCGAAATATCGAACACCGCTTACTATCTGCGACCTCATTTTCGTTTCTCATTTCCTTCGATATATTGTACTAAATATCCTTGATATTGCTTCTAAATTCATTACGGCTTTGAAACCCCTTTTGCCCATTCAGCGTTTTGGTAAGATTTTAGAAATCTTCATTGATCGCAAGATGAGAAGCAAAAGATCAATTCTAGAGACAATATTAAATTAATGGATGGGATTAAATGCGTATTTTTTCTTACTTCCTATCTAAACTTTCAAGTTCACGCATTACCTAAGAATTTCTATCACGAACAGCGGTAGTATGTGGCATGTAAAAAAGAAAACGGAAACTATGCATCGGTTAACTTTTGTCATGGTGACTCATTCTTGCCTTAAGATTGCCAAGATTTTGGTAGACCGATTACATGACATTTCCTTTCAGAAGAAAAATTAGGTATATAAAGACAAAGAGATGCCTTTCGCTGATATAAAATGCAAGTAAATGACGGAAAAAAATTGAAAGTAATTATATAAAAATGGACTTGGCGCAACTTTAAACCATTATTAACTCAAACTACGAGAGTCTTTGTAAGGAATTTTTACACGATCAATGCATACGCGGTACAGTTTATCGTCGTATGGTATAACATTTATCATTACCTTGTACGTATTTTGGCTGGCAGATGTATTGTTTGTAATCCATATGGTCAAGTTAAGAAAAAAAAAATAATATATATATATATATATATATAAAAGTAAGTATTTGTTGGCGCGTCACAATGGTGATGAATAGTTGTTATTGTCGCGCACTTAAGTCCGTCTGTCTGTAAATAAATTGGTAACAAAACTGTCAGCGTGTAATAGCGTTCCCTACATGCACACTATCGTTAATATTGTTTGTTAAGAGTGTTTTTTTTTTGGTTTTTTATTGGTCAATAGTGCTCACACTCCTCTCGTGCCTGTTATACTCGTATATGTTGCATACATATGTTGATATGTATCTGACATTGCGTTGCAAGTTACTTTGTTCTTTCTCTAAACTAATCTGAACGTAAACCCTTTGCTCTCTCTCTAATCGTATTTTAAACCACTTTTCTTGTCCATGTATACACTTTTATTGTTGTTCTTTCATTCCGTTTTACCTCTTTCTCGTGCACTTAATCATTAAATTGAAAGACGTTTAGGTTTAAGAGTTATTTGACCTTTTAAGCGCGTGTGCTTCTGTTTTAAATGCAGTACCTTTCCGTCGTCATCAGTTTATTTCTTATTGCGAGCATTTATAAAAGTTTTCTTTTTACGACAATAAATGCATTTTTATACCCATCACCGTAGGATGTGGTCGTACATATTGATTTTGTCGAAACGTTTGCAATATCTAGAAATCCATAAAGTGTATATATCAAGTTCTCAAGCGACTTAAGCATGTCCGTCTGGATGGGCTTGGTTTGTTGTAAAGATTCTCTTGCCCGCAAAAATGAAGCTATCGAAAAAAATGTATATTTTGAAAATGGAAAAAATCAGCCGCGTCCATTTTTTATTATAGAGTTTGCAAATGTAGTTCTTTTACTTTTTTATCATGACGGTAATGGTCATACAAGATTCGGTCACGACCGAATACAAATCTTTTAGTTTTTTTTTTTTTGTTTTGTTTTATTAAAAAATTGTTTTTTTTTAAATCGTTGTTTTTGACACTTTTTGTCGCAAAGGTTTTCTGAGATAAAAATTTAAAATTTATTGAAGGGGAAAAGTTGCCTTGTGAGTAGGCATCTTGAAAGTAGTTAGGAAACATAATATCAATAAAATGTTTAGTTTTATTAAAGCGACTAGACTAACCATCTACCAGCTTACCTTTACAAAAAAGCAAAAAAGCAGAGCCGATAATCTTGGTTGCTAGTGCTCATCCTACTTTTCTTAGAATTTATTTCTTTGGTGTAAATAAATTATAACATTACAAAATTAAAACTAATTTTTTAGAATTTATTTAAGAAATCTAAACAATATTTTTTATATGTTATAAATGCAGCGGATCTCGCGAGCAAATAATTTTTTTTTTTTTGAACAACCCTTTAACCATAACGTTGGCCATTCACGCATCTCAATTCTGAACAGACTGAGCTTTATTCGCTTCTTCTCTTCTCAAAAGACTTAATTTGTAAGAAACTGGTGTCGATTTAAAAAAAAATCTGTCAGAAATCTACTATAAAATTCGTTAAAGTGTGTTCATTAATAAGTCCGACGTGTTACACTATTTGACTCGGTCAAGAAGTTGGGGTCAGTTCGGAAAACATAATTTCGACAGAAACGCGAGTAAAAAGTTCTATGAGTTATCCTGTGAGTATAAAAACTTTCTACCTAAAGATCTTCGGCAAGATCAGGTCGAATGTGCGTTGCGCAAATGGTCGCGACCGATTTGCCATAATGAATGAAAAATTTCTTATTCGAACTTATGTCCAATTTACTCTAATGCATATTAGCACGTTCTTTACCCAGTCACACATAAATTCTAGATAAGTTTTTCAAAAAAATATTCATTGAAAGTTCGGATCGAAAGTTATAGACGAGAATTTTGAAAAATTATTAATGTTCTCCGAATTTGTTTTAGTTTATGGTGTACGTTAGCAGATCGGGCCCAATTTATAATCTCGTATTCTTGACCAAAGACCACAGAATGTTTTTATCTGGTTGCTGTAGGTCTGGTGTTGAATAACACACGTTTTTTTTTTCTCAGTTGAATGTTAGATGAGGTAGATTAGGAGAAAGAATCCAAATTTCATTTACTATAGTTCCGATTGCTTAGGAGATGAATATAGATCATGGAATGATGCGTGCATTTAATAAAAGTAAGTTTCTTCAGATTTCATTTCGCATATTTTAGCATAATGGATTTACATTTTGTATTAATTGTAACACACACATACAACCATACTGGTAGTGATATCCAAATACATTTTAATGCATTCATAAGATTTTATTCTCTTTTTCTCTTTCTGTGCAGTCATTAAGTGAAGCATTAAATTGGCGTTGTTGTCATTTTATGATTGTATATGAAAAGTAAAGGCGAAACCTTAACAGCTTTTGTTATAACACGTTTTTATAAACTTAAAGAAGAAAATAAGAAACAGCTTTAATTTAGTTTTGACTGAATGTTTTGGTACCCACCACTGGGACCTCTACGACACTTTAGAATATATTCTGGTAATGCATTATATTTCGATAAGACTTCTTTTTTTTTCCTTTGGAAATGTCGAAGTTTTCATCAAAAATATATGATGATGACAGTCAAAACATATCATACTAACTGGACAAAAAGTACGTATATTGAACAAATAACAACAAATAATAGAAAGAGAAAAGACGCGAAGCGTTAGATTTATTATACATTCACATTTTGGTAATTATTATTGACACATCTAGGAGGTGACTTAAATTTCAACTTGAGACATTTTTCGGTCAAAGTTCTGTGATCGTAATTATAGTTTAAAACAAACAAATCATGTACGCTTATAAAACGTATACTCATACGTTTCAAACATTTGACAAAGGTAATATTCTGACTATTGGTAGTAATGCTGGCAAAATAACGGAAACGTATACGTTGATATATACTTATGCGTCATTTTTTACATATATTTATACTTCACTTTATTACATCACGTTTTTTTTCTTACTTCCGGTGCGTAGCATTCAAGGCTCAATTTACGTAGCTGCTTGTTGCACGCATTGAAATTCAAAGCTACAAAATAATTAAGCTTAAGAGCCCGTCTTTGTAAATAGTTGTTGCTGAATTTTATCACGAATGCAAAACATCGTAAAGTATAATCACTTCCGAATTGATTTATAACGACAATCGCCTGCAGAACATATTGTTACGTAAATCATACCATTTGGTAAACTGAGTCTGAGTTTGAAAATTCTCCAATTTTCTACCAAATGGAATTCTCAAAATGTAAACATTAAATACAGATTCATAATGGTTTACCTTCCGAAACAGCAGATGTCTAGCGGTAAGATTAACAATAATACGGAGAACATTTTCCTGTTAAAAGGGATTAACACAAAAATATCAGAATGAATTTTTGGTGTTGGTGACAGGTTATTAAAAGAGTATATAAGCAGAGCGTTTGCAGGAGGGAAAGACAGCTGAGTCAACAAGAACTATCGATGATCTGCACACAATCAACGATCCAAGTGTTGTGACCTGTTTACATTCACGTCCGCAATATAGAAAAAATTGAAAGAACCCCTGGGAAATACCGACGTTTTTTTCGTAATCTACGACCCAGATGTTCGTAAGGATTATCTCCACATTCAGTTCGAAAACGGTTATGGTTGAAAAGATCATAAATTGGAACAAATTATTTATTCATCCAAAATATTGTAAGAACGTTACGGTCTGAGTTTTGATGCAAGTGTTTACGGCGACCATTTTACACTTCAATAAGAAAAGAGACATGCTCTGCCTGCAAATATTTTCATGGTAGGGAAAAAATAGAGAAAAATGGCGAACAAAATTATGCCCTATAAGAAATGTTGAACTGAAATCGACTAAAAATATTTACTTCGGCCAAACAAAATGACAGAATTAATATAACCACTTTTAATGAGATGATTGGTAATGCTATGTGTAGTTTTCAGCTGACGTCCGAAAACGATATTAAGTTACCCTACATTTTTGTTTGTTTTCGTGTGTCTCTAAAGCAGTGGTAAAAGTAGCAATAAGTAAGAAAATTGTATACGGTTGTGAGCGAATCTTTTACACCCATCATTCTTATGAAAAGCAAGAGAAATACATTTTCATACTCTACAATATTTGGTGGGCGTGATTTTTTCTATTCTCAGAACAAAAGTTTATATGGTATTTATGCGGTGCTTTATGAGTAACAAGGAAAAACGACGGAGAGAAAAAGTCATAATAGTTTTGTTTACATAGGCGTGCGAGCGTTGTAGGCGTGTTTTTTGAAAAGTTTGGGTAATTCTGAAGTTATTTTGCAAGTTTGTAGGTGATATCTTCAGTTTTGTAAACGGGAGAATATTTAGTCAGGCGAACGAACAAATGGACAGATGAACGGACCGATATGCTGGGGGGCATCTCGAATATGAAATTGGCCAACAATTTGGATTAGCCAAGAGAGGTGTCCTCATTTGGCGTAGCAGGTGTGACCTGTGGTTTGGCGCATTTTCAATATCAACCTGCGAGTAGGCACTCCACGATTTGAAGTCGATATCTGCATTTTTGCGGCCTGGTGAATGTTTACAATTGACCTTATCACAGTTTTAATATTTATATAGAAAAATATTTATTTATTTTTATTTATATTTAAGACGCTCAATAAGATTGATTTTATCGCAAAGTCTTGTGGAGCGTCGGTGGTGTAATGGTTAGCATAGTTGCCTTCCAAGCAGTTGACCCGGGTTCGATTCCCGGCCGACGCACGTTTTTTTTTTCTTTTTATTTTTTCGTCCAACTAACTAAACTTTATACAAAAGCGGCTCTTCGTCTTCATTATAAAGTTATTCAATACTTAGCACGGCTTCACTAGTTCACAGTACGTGCACAAACTTTGTAATGTGGGGTGCAAACAAACATATCGAAACGAGCATACTTTTAAATATATGAAAATGCTTTTACGCATAGAAATTACTTTAATTTAAAAAAAGAAAAAGCATATGGCAAATAATTAATGCACACATGTCCATATTCGTCGTGTGTTAAACTTTTTGTGCCCGTCTATTATGCATTTATCATTATCCCTTCTTAAAGATAAAGATGGCCAGGGCTAATTAATTGTATCATTTCCTTTGTAACACGCTTTCACGTAGCTACGGTATCTATGAGCTGATTAACCTGTGCGAAGTCATGGTCGTATCGCTCGAGAAAATTGAAGATTATGAAAAGGTACACGGGTTCTCAATTTAAGTTTACAGATTAAACTTAAAGTTGCGGATTATGTTGTCACAAACACATTTACAGTTAAATAATGCGTATGGAACGTTCGATTTAAGAGCAGCATTACGCCTTTACTTCCGTTTTATTTCAAAAGAAACTCTTACGCTACTTGTCTTTGAATTTTGAAATGTTACTTAGCGAGAAAATTAATAACAATATTGTACATAGTCGCACATGTTCTTCTTTTCCTAATTAACATTTTAATCGGCCAAATATACATTTTTAATCGTTAACTACTGCATTTAGTATCAAAGATATTCTCTTTGTATGATCTCTTTTCGGCTAAAGAAGGTCTTTATTATTTCTTTTGTATTGTGTCTAGTCTACTCTGTTGCCTTATTCGACCTCCTATAAATTAAAGAGCGCAAATTTACACAAAGCTCTTCGCATTCACCTTACGCAGTGACTATACAGGAGCGGTCGCCTAGACTTAACTTTTTTACACCTGCCATCGAAAGATGAAGGTTAGTTCATAATATCAAAATGTTTGTAGCACTCCAAAGACCCCATAAACTGTATATATTATTGATCAGTATCAAATTTTGAGTTGATGTCAGCATATCCGTCCGTCTGTCAGTGCAATCTCTGTAGTAAACGCTTTCCTGGTCGGAAAAATGAAGGTAACGGCTTTAAATTTGCAAACACGTTGGAAGTTATTGAAAGCAGATTGGTATTGAAAATGGATCAAGGGAACAAAAGCATACCCCTACGCCACAACGTTAACTAATTACATTTTCAAGAGCAAAAATTGCTCATTACTCATAAACTATAGCGGATAGAGCGATAAAAACTTTCGCGTGCATTCTACGGGATCTGTATAAAATTGAAAGGCATTGTCTGCGCCCACTCCATGTTATAAAGCGTCGAAGTTTTATTCTTTTGTATTTCGTTTAAGAAAAAAGTGGTGGAGATAAAAACAATTCGCCTACAACCGAATATAGTTTTTTTATTTATTATATTTATGGATGTGCGTGTAAATAAATGTTTTATGACCAAAATTAAAAGAAGAGTTTAATAAAAAAATTTCTTTTTCTGAGATGCCTGCTAATAAACGACAGGAGATGGTTTGCGGGCATTGTTATCAATTCCATTTTTATTCAAGAAAAAAAAAAAAAAAAAAATTAGCATTAATGCCGCTGATAATTGGCAGTTATTGATTTTATGTTTAAGTTTTAAGAAAACTTATTTTAATTTTCTTCAAATCATTTGCGTAATAGTAAATACTTTTGAATTAAGAAAGATTAAAAAATGAAAAAAATTTATAATAGTTTTCGACTTGTGGTCTTCAGAAATGCAGTAACGGTAGTGCAAAGAGAGAGTAAACGGTCTTATAATTAATTGCAGAGATTTTGTAGAGATAGTTATATAAGAGAGTGAAAGAAAGAAAAACACACCCTCATCTGTATTCAGACTCGTACCGTACAGCCCGTACTATGAGCCGAAAACAGTAGCGGCTTAATTCATAAAAAACTGGTAACAACACAAGTTTTTATTTCGATTAATAGCATTGACTACGGAAAATTTATCGTCTACGTTGTTGCTGTTGCTGTTGCTGTTGCTGTTGCTGTTGCTGTTGCCGTTCATGCTGCTGCTGTTATGTATTTTTATAGCAGTTTAATAATTTAAAAATATTTGTTTGCCTTTTGTTTTTTTGGTCTTTCTTTTTTTTTGTTTTTTTTAAGTTTTCTTGTTATATGTAATGATGATACTCTTCACCACAAATTTCAAACTTTCACTTTCTGACACGAACATACAAAACAAAAACAAAAACAAAAAAGAAAACAGAGAAAAAATTTCTTTTGCTTAAAATTTTACAACAATTCCTGTTACTGCACCCACACTATTAAATTGGTGCAAATTATACGTGTGCATGAGATGAATTTTCATTATTGTATATAGTTGATGTTGTTGCTTGTCTTCGATTATGTAGCTAACTATGTTTTACATGAGTTTATTATGTGTCGGTAACGTATCCTTTATTGAATAGCTTAGCATTTGTAATAATTTGTTGTTCAGTTATTGTTGACATTTAACCGTCAATTATATGCAAAAAAAAAAAAAAAAAAAAACAGAAATAAATAAAAACGAGTAAACTACTAAAGCCATTTTCATCTTACGGCGAATTTTTGCTACCCACCACTCAATTGCAAGTGAATTGACTGGCGCATTGCGTCTTTAGGCTTCATCTTTGGGCTTAAAAAGTAATGTTACTATGTGAGCACGAAATTATCGGTCATTTTTCTTTTCAAATTTATTTAGGCGCATGATCAATCAATTTGTTAAAACAGATTTTCTTAGCATGGTTTTTTAATAATTTCTTAAAAACAACAAATAACAACAACGCATAAAAACAGTAAAGCGGCATAGCAGCTCTCGTGGAAGAAAAACTTTTTCTATACCATTCTTTTGCCAGTATTCCTACAGGTCGGAATTTTTATCTAAAGCAAAAAAAAAAAAAACAAAAACTACATTATTAGCATGAATAGCTGAAAAGGTGAAAATCGCGACTACCAAGTCAGTGGGGTGGAGCTTACTGCGATCGTAGCTATAGTCAGTGCTTAGTCGCCCTCTAGACTGCGGCCAGCACCTCCGTATCACTTCCATTTTCTTCATTCCTCTTTTGTTATTTCTGACCATCACCACCGTGTTAGATAATGAGAGGACATCCCCTATGATTGGTCATATTGACAAAAAGAAGGAACATATTTTAAGGCTTTATTGAATACCTAGGGAAAGGCTTCGAACTTTTTTAAAAGTACGGTCAAAACAAATGACGTCGATTCTCGGTTAAAAATTTATTTTCTTGGAGAAATACCCTACGCCCTTTACTAGAGAATGTGGTTATGAAGCTACAGTTAAAATTAGAAATCAATATAGTGTCCACTGAAAAAAGGTCTTAAGTTGTCATTTTAAGTAATGTGACTTCATTCGAACATTCAAGTCTTTGAGCAAAATACAGCATCCGAGCGCCCATAACACTTTTTGAATATCGTTCTCGAAGAGATCATTTCAGACAAAAAAAAGCAAAAAGAGGAACGTTAAGAAAAGCTTCTAAGGTAGCATTACCCTATAGCTAAGATCACGTGGAACGAAATTAACTTCAAATGTCAATGCCATCTTATGGGATTTCTGATTGATAATTATTGCAAGCGAATAGAAAAGCAGTGCAAGAAAATCATTATCCATAATGTGTTATTAGCTGGCCTCAAAAAGTTCGACAGTTAAAGACAAAAATGTGAAAGATTTGTCGGCGTTCTACGAGGCTCCTGCGTTGTGGACGTGTCTGTGAACAGATCATATTCATTTTTTAACTCTGTATACTTAATGGATCGATAAGAGTATTTGTGACAAATTTCACCTTTCTCGTCCTTCGATTTTGGGACTGTGACTATTTATAAAATTTACCCGTCAAATTGACGGGTTTCCGTAGATCTAGTATTAAGACAAAGGTGGTGGATGTAGAAGTTTCGGCCACAGTCGAATATAATTTTCCTATTTACCGTAATTCCGCCTGTAACCTATGTGCCTAAATAAGTCTCAGATATCGTTATAAGTAAATTCAAGTTCGACTGGGTTTATAAATAGTCTCGAAGATTTGAAACTTTGCAAAGCGTATCGTATATATGTTATGCTGATTTCTATTGCTGCTTTAAAGTACAAATTGAGTGTCACTTTAAGCGAGACAGACATCTAAAATGTAATACCAATATTTAAAAAAAATCGAATAAATATTTTAGGCACGAATTTCTCGTTTGAAACATGCTTTGTATTACTTAACCTGAATCAAAGTTCTTTACCGCAAGAAGTGAAGTATAAGTTGATAAACAAACCGACCGACAGCAACCATTGCCTTATTTTGTTTAAAATATTGATTCTTTTTAAAGTTCATTAAATCTATAGTAGGGGTAAAATTATCTCTTGCAGTCGTCTCAAATTTTTAAACACACAATCATGCATGACTTAAATGATTTTTTTTATTGCTGTAAACGAAGAAACCAAACTTAAGTATAATTGAGTATAGCTTTTAAAAAAATTCCAGCTTGCATTAGCAATACATTGTGAAGAATGAAAACATCGTTTTGTGTTTTTTATTCTTTTGATTTCTTACCTACGTAACAGCTGGTAAAATTATAAATAAAAGGAAGCAACATTTTTTTCCTTTGAAACGATGCGTGGGAATGCAGGTGCAAAACAAATAACACACAGGCAACTGACTCTTAGCAAACTAAAAATAATGATAAGAAGCACAAAAGAAAGTAAAAAAAAAGAAGAAGAAATCAATTTAAAAAGTGTATTATACAGCCATGGATGTATTAATAGCTTTTGCTACTACGAGGAAAAGCGCAAAAATTTATTATCAGATTTACAAAAATGCAGAAAATGTATCTTTATTTTCGAGCACAGTTTAAGCCGAATTACAAAAACAAATTTTAAATGCTTGAGTAATTAAAGCGAAAGGGCTCAAAAAATAATAATATGATAATTTTTAAGGTATGGATGGATACCTTTAGGCCATAGGAGTAATGTAAACTTTTTCCTTTAAAAAACAAGTTTAGATTAAGTGTCAAAATATGTAAAAATTATATGATAATGTTTTGTCTTGTATTTCGAGAGCCGTCTGTTCCTGCTTGACATTTTGCGCTAGCTACATGCTTCTGACTTGTCTCGTTTGACATCGCATAAGGAACTTCTTTAAGGGAGGAAAACGCTACAACACCGTAATAAAAAATTGCTTAAAAATGAAAGAAAACAAACACAAAGTAATACGACGATAATATTGAAAGAAATTGCTAAAGGGGGGAAGTCTAAAAAAAAGCATTTTTTTATCATTTTTTTTTTATGGACGCAAAGGCAGTAGAAAGTTGAAAGATAAGAAAGTTGTTAAGCACATAGTATGTTTAAGTAATCAAAACAAAAAAGAAAATCGTTTTTGAAATATATTCAACATTGGCAGCATTGGATCCAGTTTTGTGAATTGTCTTCAATATAAGGAGGAGCTGTGCAGGGAGTAGTGCATCTGTTGTGAGTTTGACTTACAGAAAAACAAAAAGAAAGTGGCTTAGTCCCCATATTTATAGAGGAAGGCGTGCGAAAAGACATTTTAAAAATATTGATTTTTGTGTGATTGTATTGTTCGGAAACTCATATCGCTCCAAATAAAAAACAATTTTTTTTTATACTGGACAAATATACTGTTATGAACGGTTGAATTCGATAAACATAATCTCTCACCTATCATATGAATGGTTCTTGGTCGGTTTGCATCAGTTAACCCTTTGCTCTTGTCTTTACACCTCACAAAACGTGTCCCATGTTCAATATCAAAATTGTTGGAACGAAATATTGTAAACCAACTTTGGCACGAGTCTTCAGTCTATACGCCTTCCTCCTACATATTCAAGAATTTTTTGCTTGCTTGAATGGCATTTTCCTCTTATCGATAGTAAAAAAATGAACTATGCTGAATGTTGCTGCCGTGGACTTTCCATAGCTGATAAGGCAACAAGCAAAAGCTATTTCGCACAATTTACTGACAGAAACCTTTCCAAAAAATATTATCTTTCGAGAAATGTATCGTAGTTCCTTGCCTTAATAACTTGCGAAAGTTGAACAGTACCCCAAGAGAGATTTTGGAAATTTCCAATGGGATTAAGATCAGGGTATTTAGTATTTGAAAACACTTGCATCTATTCAGAACACACTGCATCAATTGCAGAGCACACGCACTCCATCGCGACAATGGGAACACGTTTTAATGAAATATTTTCTTCAAAGTAATGCCGGACAGCGTTGGCCAGTTAAGTCTTTAGTTTAAATTTGTGCTATTTTTACACCAATGGCTGTAGTTGGCTCAATTCCATTTAATGACCGGAATAGAGAAACCGTAAAAAGCAAAACGTATTTGAGATAAAATGTTGGACATTTTCAAAAGGCGAAAACATACTGCAATGCACGTATTGTTCTTCTGAGTATAGAGCAGTAGGCTAAATGTGGCATGAAACGTTCTTAGGCAAGTTTATCTGCTTTTTTTTTTTTTCTTTTTTTAATTAAGTTTATTGCAATATTCTTATGAGCATCACTCTGTAAATTACAGGAAAGATGTGAAGAAATATTCAAATTTAACTAATAAAGGAATTTACTAACTACCTCAACAAAGGTCTGTTAACATCTTTTGGTTTGGTTGGATTTGGTTGGAAAACTTGTTCACGCAAATTAGAAAACTTAAGATAATTTTGTAAACATCACTTGAATACCTTTTAAAATGCAGTGTTTCTTTTGCACAAGTATTTTGAACACTCCTCGTCCCCCTCGACAATAATGTGTAAAGTAGAGTAAATGTAAGTCAAGCAATATGATGACATAACATCGACAAGCGTTTGTGCTTCTGTTTCCGTTCAACCGTAAGCCATTTTGAATTTCGAAAAGGTAGGCAGGCGAGTACTGATGACCTATAAAACATTATGATTGACATTGGATTGAAGATGAAGGGTTTGTTAGAAAGGTTTCTCGTTATCGTGAATATAAAATATATACCCTTTCCATAACATATCACAATATTGATATGTACTATAAAATTCGTAAAAATCGTTGTTCTAAAAGACTTTCTAAAGCCTATGCATGGCACATATTGCTATCTTGTTTATAACTACGTTCTACTGCCAATTTTGTCATCATTCGAATGTATATGGCTTTCGGTACGCGCTTGAATGGCTGCACTCGATGTATTGTATTGTTAGAATGGCTAAACAAACTTTCGTAGAGGAACTTTCAATTGGTTGAGTAGTAGAATTAAACGCAGCTAAGCGAAATGTACTGCATCCGTTTCGCACACATTTGGCATGATTTCACTTAAATTACTTAAAGTTGGCATTGAATTCAAAGTTATATAATGTCTTCCAGACAACAACGAAAACAAAACAAACAATCTTAGAGTACTTACAAACACCTATAAAGACACATGTAATCGAAGCACTCCAAGACATCATTTCTTATACATGCGCGTACGAGTTTGTATTTGTATGCTAATAAACCACAATAAATTGACGAATATATAATTTGTAAAATATTTGCTGGTAACATTATCGTATATTTTTTGTGCTGCGATTGCCTTAGAGGGTAATTAGTATGTAAAAGACGTAAGTTTTCTTTCTAAAAAACTTCCCCATATAACATGACTTGAATATATGCTAAGTGTAAAGCAAACGCAAAGCAAACGTGCATGTTTTTAACTTACAATCGAGCAACAGGGCGTGTATACATTACGTAAATTTAAGGCGGGCAAGCAGGCGCAAGCGGGCACAAACAGGCGTAAACAGGCAAGCAAGACACTAACATGTTAACTAACTTGATGTTCGTTCGCTCGATGAGTAATGAACAAAACTGAAACTAGAAACTTAATAGGCCAGGTTGGGCTTTGCATATCATTTAGATTGCTTTTCCCATTTAAAGGCAGTCACTTTATAAGCTTAATGTAAAGAAATATCTGAAAAAGTATTCATTAAAAACGAAAGAATTAAATTTCAAAAAAAAAAAAACGATGGTAACAATTTAAAGGAAATTCTTAAACAATGCTAAACGAAATTTTTTAAACCGATTCATTTGACGTTCTCTCTTTCAGCTTAAAACTAATTCGATACAAAAGCAAAACTTACAAATTTAAGCAGAAATATAATATTTTGTAGTCTTATTCAAATCATTACCGCCACACGCAACCGTATTAATACCTATTTTGTTATTGCAATAAAAATGAACGTCAATAAATGTGCGGCAGAAAAAAAGTTAATTGCTTTTATCTGTAAACATCATTGTCTTGCAATCAATTCTGTTTGCCATATACATACTTAAACACACATTACTTAAAATAACTTACAATCGAGTACGGCTCGCTTGCTTGCAAAAAAAAAAGAAAAAAAACGACTTTACAAGCGCAACAAAGCATTTTGGAAAACTGCATAGAAAGCAAGAAAACAAAAATAAAAAAAAAAAAAAAAAAAAATATAAATAAATAAAAAAAGAGGAACAAATTGAGTAACGAAAGCAACAAAAATGATCGTTAAAATGGATCCAGATGAACTGATTACGTTACGGGTGCAGTATCTTGTCGATACCGATCCACTCGATTGTACGTCAATGTATCCGATACCAACACGCGCTCCTACATATGCCTTTGCAAGTACAATGCCATTAGCCACACAATTGGGTACTATTTTGCGTCTACTAGGCGCACCGCAAAGGGTAAGCTATCAAAACTTAAAAAAAAGTAACTAACTAAATAATAAAAAAACAAAAAAAAAAAATCAAATTTTTATGCAAAAACAAATGTTTTCTTAATTAGGTTTATCTTTTATTTATTAAATTCATAGCAATATTTTTATGAGCATTAGTGACTTTACAAAGAATTACAAAGAAGGCCTGCAGAAAAATTCAAATTCAAGTAACAAAGGCATTTACCACCAACTACCTTTTAACTGAGCTTTCTTAACACTCTAACATAGTTCAGTTGCAGATCCATACATAAAAGTGCCAGGCTATGGTTGCATTTAAAAGCGTTGTTCCTGCAAATTACGAAACTTACGATGTTCTTGTAAACATTACGTGAATAGTTTTTAAACGAGCTCAACAAGCGCAAATGGTTCTTTTTCATAGCTGTTTTTAATAGTCCTTCTTCCCCCTTGTCCTTCCCGTTGACCATTCTAATGGGCGGAAAGAAAGACATTAGAATCACAGTATTAGAAGAGGAAGAACACGAAGCACACCGTTAAGTTTAAGGAATGAAAGGTTATTTTTGAAAAATAATACAAAATGGCAGGATAGGAGCAATTCGCGCGAGGAATATTAGTGCCGCAGTATAATTGGTGCAAATATACCTTCAGTGCACATTCCCATGTTTGTTTATATATAGTTTATTTACCCACACAAGTCAGCTAAAACAGCAGAAATCAATTGCTTCTTAGGAGTAAATCTAGGAGTAAACTAAGTGTTATTAGTAACTATTAAAGAGTATTTAAAAGGAACCAATCATGTACAAATGTACGAACAGAGAAAAAAAAGCACGTTTACATCTAGCACAGATGCACACACACAGCCAGTGTAGATCCGTGTTGGCGGTGAATTCCGTGCAAAACCCTGGCAACCGATAATAGTGCAAAAATATACTTTAATTTTCGAATCCTTCGAAGATATCAAAATTAGAAGCTAGTCTGGACACAACGTAGGTGAAGCGCGCTTATTTATCCAATATTGTGACTAAAGTACGGATACTAGAAAGTAGAGTTATTAGCGAAACGGTTCGGCACATTGAAATTTATCTTTCCGAGTAATGTCGATAGTGCCATTTGTTAACCTAACTAAGAAGGAAACACGGAGTGGAAATTTACGTTTCTCAAATGACGGTGAGACTACCAAAGCCGTCTACTTTCATAAGGAGACAAAGAGACAAGCGGGTTCCAATGTAAATTCCTATGGGCAAAGAGCAGGAATTACTTTGGAACGGATTCAATTGAATCTACATAACACCTATAGGCAGGAAACCCGACAACAGAGGAATACTCAAGTATTGGTCTAACTAAGCACATGTGTAGCTATTTTGTAATTTAAGGATCGTTAAGCCCTTTGGACCACCCCTTAACGATACCAAGCGCGGACTGAGTTTCATTTAAACAGAGGTCAATGTGAAAATGAAAGGGAAGCCTATGGTCGAGTAAAACCCCGAAATCGATGAACGAATCAATATTTTCCAATTTTTGTGACTCGATGAGATAATCAGTAGCGAATGAAGTCTTCCTTGAGGATGAAAGGCTTTCCCATTTTTTTAAATTCAATTTCAACAAAGTTATGTAAGTCAGATTGAAGCAAATTGAAGCACGTGACGGAAAATTGTGAATTAGTCCATTAGTCCGTGATTTGAGGGCCATAAAAATTAAATGTTTAACTATATATATCTATATATATTCAGTTTCTTTGCTCGAAAAAATTTTGCTAGAAAGTGCTTCTTGTGCTGCATCTCCCAAACAGAATATTACACATTTACGTGTAGCGAGATGAGAGACAAAACGGCAAGAAAACAATAAATTGTATTGCCGAACTTATTATCAGCTTCGACAACTTCATTTTTCACAGGAACAGTGAAAGCTCTCTAAGCATTGTAAACCTCATGTCGACTCTTGATGAATTCATCCAAAGAACTTTTCGCTCGGACACCGCTCTTAAGGATTGTTTAAAGACATGTGTTAGTGAATTAACGAAGCTAGAAATCGTCATATCAGACATTAGGCTGCAACTTTTCAGCAGGAATTCATTTTGCTCGCGCAGTCTCTTCGACCGCTTAGGGATAAGCGAGACGTTTCAAGTAAAACTTCCTTTCAAGTCTGAATTTTTCTCCACATGTGTTTCAAAGAGGTCAAAGCATTTATTAATTTTTAATTTCATTTCCCCTCAATTGCTCATAATGAACGGAATGCACAAAAATTAAAATACATTTCATGAGAAATTGTACAAGAATGTTACATATATATAGTTTAAATATAATGCAATAGAATCATATTGTCCGTAGCGCATTTCACACACCCATAAATAAGACAAATTGTACATCCTTGTATCCATGTTTAAAGCTTAGTATACCTACCATAATATTGTGAAGAGGAGCCGTTCATATCTGGAATCCCAAATTTTGCCACTTTTCCACCTACGTCTGCTCCTATTTCCTAAATAACACATATAATCTTTCTGAAAAAAGTCATTGAGAGTTCACGGCTCATTGGAGTAAGCCAATGCTCCAAAATAACTTCGATGGATGTCTCTACAGTTTATTGAAAGTCTTTCTAAGAATATTCCTATTAATAATTCAAACTTAATATTGAGAATGTGGGCGGTGTAGCCAGATGAGTTATTCACATTATGTCATATATGTGTAGATGTGTTCAGCAAAAATATATTTTGTTTTTTTATGTATCTTATTATTTAATGTATGCACATAAATACAAAGTGTGAGTGGAAGAGTATTTCACAAGAATAGTAAAGAAAAAAATTAACATACACGCTAGAGACAAATAACAAGTTGAAGAAGAATTAGAAAGGAAGAAGAAAAAAGAAAACATTCATTCAGAGACAAGTAATAGTTTGAAGACTTTTTCCAGCTAATTATTATTATTAATTATTGCATACAATGAACAAATTTTCATTAATTACAAAATATTCCCTCCGACGATCTCTTCTCATCTTTCTAGCAATTTTTTAACTTCACGCGCTTATAGACCTTCTCGTCCTTATGAGCAGCAAAGTACAGCAAACGCGTTTTCAATTATCAACGTTGTGTAGAGAATGGTTTATATTTTCGAATTTTTGCAAATTTGCGAGGTAAGCCAGGTGAACACTATATTGAGAATGCAACATCTCCGCCCATTTACCATTAATCACTAAAGCATTGCCTTGCCATAGTGAAATATGTATTTCGTTGCAATTTTCCAATTATGGCCCAATATTTTTGTATTTACCATCGAAGGATGGGCGTGTGTTGATTTTGTGGAAACGTTTGCAACACTTAGGAGGCAACTTCCGAGACTCTATATAGTATATACATTTTTAGACAGTTTTAGATTAGATCGCTCACTAAGTTTACGATCAGTTCCCATGTAACGGCTTATGTGGAAAAAGTTGCTACAATTGAAAATTTCTCAATCAAAATCGCTAAGGATGGGCCAATTTTCTGAACTCTTCTTATACAACGGTCTCTGCGACCATTAAGTCTGGACATGGCGAAAGAGTCCAAATTTCAACATTTTATGGCGTAGTGGTAGCATGTCATGTGAAACTTAAATGTACATAAAATGTGAACCCCGTAGGTCCCCTTACCAAGGATTCGAGGTATAATTTGTCATTGTTCATAACGAAAATGAATGGAGAATCATATAAGATCCAGCAGTATAGAGTGTTTAATGATCGGCTTCGTTCGAGAATAATGTTTGCCCTTGTTCTTGCTCCATGCGTGCTAATGCTTAAAACTGCAAATACATTCGGATTTCGAGTTGTAAGTTTACACTTTTCGAAAAGATCTACGAATATATCTACGAATTAAGCAAAAAATTAATAATAATAATTTCGTGAAGTGTGCAGACGATTTGAGCAAACAACAAATTGCATATCACTTTTTTTTCCTTTGTCTTTATTTGAAATAAGTTTTAATTATGAACGTATGACGTCGATGTCTTGTGTATGTTATTATGTCACTACACGCGCATTGGGCGTTCTTCATATATGTATTTTTTATCTTCTTTTGCATACATAGACATAAAAGCATAACTAAAATTAAATGAAGTGGAACAACTTTGGGCGATTTGTTTAACGTTTAATTAGGCTTTGCGTTTCTAAATATTTTATTTTGTCTTCTTTTTCAAGAAATCGTTTACTCTTTCTTGGGCAAAATTTTCGTTTTAGAAACAAAAAAATAATAAAACAAAATTAATCAAACGGTAGCTTCTTTTCACTTTTACCTGTATTTTGTTTTATTCCCCTCACCGAAGAATGAGAGGTATATCTATTTTGTTAAAACGTTTGCAACACGCAGAAGAAATCTTCAGAGACGCCACACAGCCTATATATTCTTGATCAGCATTCAATTTTCAAGCGACTTAAGCGTGTTCGTCTGTCCGTGTGCCCAACTGTGTTGTGCCTGTGGTCGGTCAATACTGTTCAAATACCGAGAATGCAGATATCTCCTACAAATTTGCCTAAGAATAAGGAAGCGGTCTAAACTCTTCTTCAAAAAACATACCTACAACGTCCACACGCCTATATGACAAAAACTTTTCTTATGGAAATAGAAGACATCAGCCGCATCCACTCCATGTTATAGAGCGTGAAAATTCAGTTTATTTACTTTTGTTGTCTCTTTTAGGATAGCGGTGATGGGTATAAAAAATTCCGTCACGACCGAAGATAACTGTCTTACTTGTTTGTTTTGTCTCTTTTTTTTATGCTAATTTAATTGGAACACTTTCAAGAGCAATGAATTTTTTTTTCATGATTTTGTTTGTGTCATGTGAGTCATAAAGTTTTGAAAAATTGCTATTAAGTGATTGTACTGGCGTCTAATATCTTCGATCAAGCTTGTCTTGATCAATACGAATATTCGAACTGATTAAACTCTGCTCGTTTCGAAACCTTGTTTAATTAGGCTGGATTTGGTCTGTTCTAAAAACTCCAACTAACAAACTTAAAGTTCGATAAGCAAATCTTGAAATGGAAAAGTGAAACGCGGCCTCTGTGGCAGGTCACAGACAACCCAGATCGATTGACAGGCCAATATTTAATAAAATATTTTGTGATTCTAATTTATTGGTTGCAAGCGTTCAACGATCAACGATTTGTCTTTTCGGGTGAATGCATCTTTCTCGTGTGTTCCTTATTCTAAATGACTAGGTTAAGATTGAAAGTCGGACGAGTGAATAAATGATGCAAAAAATATATTATGCCACCTTGAAAGTAAAGTTTTACGAAGTTTAAGGGGTTTAATATATCGAATTTCGCTGCCATGTCTCGACTTTATATCAGGTCTCCAAATATGCGTCCAGGAGAGTAGACTAGAGCCTCGTTGATTGTCGGCAGCGTACGCCATATACAGGGGAGGTTGACATTTCAGTGGGAGAGGCTGCAGGTAGCCCTTTAGTACTCCGTTACTACCCCGCACGTTAAAGATAAAATGATCTACTTGTCATAACCATATCCGTTATTGGTGCCGGTGTAATAAAATATATGATTTAAATGATAACCTAGTGCTAGGAGGCACTTTCGACCTGCTAACCTGTCCGAATGTTTTCACGAATTTGTAAACGCTGATTGTTGACATTATATGATTCTCGTCTGATTAGTAACCAATGTGTTAAAAAATATACGATATGAATATCTACCTACATCTCAGCTACTTGGTAATTTCGATGGCATTCAATTCGTTTACCAATTGCAACTAATTTTACGTAAATTTTCTCTTAAGCCTTACGATAAATAGAAATGCCAAAATTGTAAAAGACACCCAAAAAAATATTCTACAATTTTCAACTGCTTATAGGGAGACACAAGTCCTCTTCGAAGTTTGATCTGTTGAAATCACATATGAGAATAGTTGCTAAAGTTGAGCTATCCATATTAACTGCTGTGACCTTAAGGAATCTGATCAGAACAAGTGAATGACCGGATGGACGGATGTAAATACATAACAAAATGTTCTTATAATTTCATTCCGATCGAAATACTTAATTTACTCATTCAAAAAAAAAGTAAAAAAAAAGTAAAAAAAAAAATTCTTCCCTAATAGATACAAATTTAAAGATAATTTTAGCCTATCCCTATAACCCTAAAGGTTTTTCTTTTAATAAATGGCCATTCGCTCTGCGAACCATAAACAACGTACGTATAGATTATTTTTCTTATTGTTCTTATTGTCGTTATTCTTTTTCATACCAGTTTCACAGGGCTTACAACACTTGAACATTTAACAATTTAACACTGCATTGTATCTTTTCAGATGTGTTTGGTTGCATGCATACATGCATATACAGCAGACGCTAAACTCGTGTATAATGTAATACGTCATTTACGCAAATAATATATTTTCGTTGTACCTATGGTAGGGCAACATTCTTTGTATTTATTTTTTCGTCCATTTGTTGATTGCTGCGTACCATGGCAAATTCTTCTTATTCCCTTTGTGTTGCTCTTTGGATAATAAAAATAATAAATTTCACAACCTATCCTATTTTGCACACATACTCACTACACTACACTAACTTCTACTATAGATTGCATATTGATTCTCTGCCTTGCAAATTTCTTATTAACATACGTAACTTTCATATATGAAGTTCCTCGACGGTGTAAGTTATGCGAATGCATACATATGCAGCTGGCAGGCATACCATGCAGCGGTTTTTTGGTAGTCTTGTCTTTTTTCTTCGAAGACATTACGTGTTCGGTGTCAAAATATTACTATAATTGCGTATAACTTTTTGTTAAACTTTTATATATTATTTAATTAATCAATTAATCTCTTTGCTCCTTCACTCCTTTGCCATTTCGCCTATTCGCCTATTCGCCTTTTCGCCTTTTTGCCGCTTCGTATCTTCACTTCGTTCTCCGTTCTTCTCTTCATCTGTTTGCCCCTCTTATTCTGTCATCTCCTTGTGGTCTTTACGTGAACATTTTAAATAATCTTTTTTGGACGGACTAGGCTTCCCGCAACCATAGCAGGATGCCTTGTAGATATTGCAGCCTTTGCAGAGCTGGATTAAAGTAGCTGGGTAAATGTCTTTGTTAGTTCAACTTGAGTTTAACTTCACATTTTTCAAAAGGTTTCCATATGAACTATAGACGATGTTGCTGTCTTCCCATTCACATGTTTACGTTTTTAAAGACATTCTTTAGTAAAATTAAACGTTCATTATAACAAAAACAAATGGCATAAGATAGTTTATGGGGAATATGGCATGTGCTCGCAATTACTGTTCCTATCTTTCTGGTAGTGTACGAATGTCGTTACGAAAGAACAGCTTGAATGGAAACACTCCAGCTCACCGTGACCGCACGTCATGGATTGCACTAAATGCCAATCAAAAGCTGCATAATGCCTCGCAAATACGACGGGATGAGTACAGTTTAGTGATGTTAATGTTGCCTCGACGAGTCTTGCAATGTTATGTCTTTTGTCACATGATTACCTCATTTTCTTCAGTTATTTTTGTTGATGTTCGATTGGACGGATTCATTCAAATAGCGATACCATTAGACTCAACTATCAATGTTGGTGGTTCACTTGGAACCACACAGAACTAAACAGATAACTGAACATTTCTTCTAAACTGTTTTTTTTGCCACATAATCAGATATATTGAAGAATCAAAAAAATAATATTCTTTAAAGTTCAGCGAGATAGTTTATACCGCAGAATAAAGGCCAAAAATTATATCTTGAGAAAAAAATTGAACGAAGAGCATAAAAGCTTTATCGATAAATAAATATATAAATAGGCTTATTAGAAGCATTTTTCGAACTCCGTTTCTGAATGGCCCTTTTCTATCTTTCAATGAAATTTCCTACTTGTAATTGCCGCAAGCTACGTATTATTAATAAAATATACATTTTCAGCATGTTCTTCCATCGCCTACCATAACTAAATATATTTACGAACAGTTCATAGTCGTTCATGTTTAATCAAAAGGGTTGATGCTAATTTTTTTGAAAGAGAACTGGGGAACTGGGTAAGTTGAGCTAAAGTTTGATGCTGGTCAAAATGAGCTCGCTAAAAAATATGTTTTTTCCGATTACGGAGATCAGTTTATTTTGCCGATGATGATGAGTACGAGAAGCATATCTTTTAAGCGAAACGCAGTCCTTTCCTTTCCGGTAATTAATTTTAAAAGTTTCGCAAAATGACTTGCATGCAAATTGGTCGTGTGTCTTAATTGGAAAACTTTTCTTTGGGCCTATCACGAGCAATTAGTGGCATTGCGGCGGTCATTTGCCAGCAATAGGGACACGTTCGAAAGGAAACAAAGCGAACTCGCCTCACTGGCGTGAAAGTGCAAGCAAGAGTTCACAGCTTGATTGACAAGTGAAATGATTGTAACGATTCTTTTTTCTGGTTCTTCTCCTTTTTCTCCTTTTCTTGTTGTTGTTGTTGCTGTTCTTGCTGTTGTTGCTGTTGTTATATTATAATATAATATAATTACTGATCTTGGCCACTTGTTCTTTAGCTTTGTTGCCAGTGCATGTGCGTTGTGGTGGTGTTGTTAGTTTTTATTTTTGTATTTTTTATTTTTACTTTTTAAAAACTTGAGCGACAGATGCTAAATTGAAATGAACGACTGCGGTGAGGGAATATGGTGGTAACATTAAGAGAAGCAACGACAATAGCAGCGACAACAGTCAGTCAACCTACTTTTTGTTTTTCTTCGTATAAAATTGCAAATTACGGTCAATGATAATGAGATTGATAATGATTACGAGTATGGCGGTTAGAAGTACCAAAATGATGGTAGAATCTTCATTAGCATTATTTTATTGTTAATGTCAACATTTCTGTCTGTATATATATGTACAAGTAGTTCGCTCATAAATTCTTTAATTTTCTTTTTTTATTGTTTTCGGTTATGGAAGAGATTAAGTTCATTTAAAGCAAAAGTTAAACGATAGTTAAAAAGGCGAATGAAAGAAAAAAGTAGAAAGTATTTAATGTATGTTTAAGTGCAGAAAATTATGGTCAATATTAAGTTGAAAACAAGAACAATTACTGGAAAATTGTATGACAGTAAAAGCAAAATTCCCCAAGCAACCGTTCAGTCAGACAATCAGTTAGCCAGGTAGTTGAAAATGTGTGCATACCTCTATATATAGTGGCAGCATTATGTGAAATTTGCTTTTTCAAACGTTGATATATATAATCCGGGTAGAAAGAGCGAAAGAATGAGTATTTTATTAATTCACACACTTGCGGATAGACTAATAGGAGACACTTTGCTTGAAAGAAGTGGAGAATGTAGAGAAAGCTGAATTCCTTTCAAATGTGTATACACATACACGTACATACACATGCGAAGTAATGTGAAAATTTATCTCTTTGTGTAATAAATTAAAAAATAAGAGACTTTTTTGCTTTACATATTAGTTTTAATTTATTTGTTAACATTTTATTCAAATGACTTTATTAGTCGTGTATGTTCATATTCTAATTAGGAACATACATAAAAAGTAAAGCATTTTATTTTTTGGTTATCAAAAAAAAAAAAAAAGAAGAAAACACTCTTCGTCATCTAGAAAATTTATCGTTATCTTTTTATTGTTTCTTGCTTTGCCGATTTATGTGTACAGAGCGTGTTATGGAATTGATTGTAAAACTGACACAAAAACAAGTAAAAACATCATAGGTGGGCAAGGCTAATCATTACATACGCTACAATTGCAATTCTGTTTTTATTTTATTTTTGCGGTAAAATATTACAAATCATAGTTTAATGCTTTTCATACTCTCATACCTTTGGAAGGAAAAGTTGTATGGGAGCGGGTTTAAAATATAGTAAACTTCCACTCAAATTTGTCATCTCAACTTAGTCAATGTCAAAATCGTAGTACCCAGCGATTTTTGTCAAGAGATTTTAATAATTGCATCTTTTCGTTATATAAAGCGGGATGAACGTATAAATAGTCCGATGTAATCCATTTCCAGTAACGTTCGTCTTTGGATCAAACTATGTCAGTGCAACAAAATTTCCTCAAAATATGGCAAAAATTGTTACGTGGCGTTTAAACACAAATACGCGTGGACAAACATCAGATAGACAGATGGACGGAAAAGCTTATATCAATTCAGAATATGATTCCCAAGGTGGATACATTTTAAGTTCTTATGGCTGTTACCTATATCCATATAAAGTTGTAATATGCTCTATACCACAGATAGCGTGCATGCTATAATAAAGCACTAAACGCCCGGGGCCTCACAATTTGTGTCTTTTTTACCATCCGCACCTTTTTTCTAGTATAAAAGTTTCTTATCTTTTTGTCTTTCCCCTTCTGCACGTTTCTACTTACTTCTATCACCCGCTTGTCCCTAATTTGCGGATTTATAAATTTTATCACACACCTGTTTATTTATAAACTTACATATTTGTTACGCAATGAGCATTGCCATGAAGAGAGTTCATTAAATTGAAGTAATCACATAAAAAAATATATTCGCAATAATTATATAAATAAAATATTACACACATTAATACAATTGGACAGGTGAATATGTTTACGTGTAAATTACAGAAAAAAAGAAGAAGAATTTGAAAACAATGCGTACGCTTAAGAAACATTAGAAATCCAAATTTAAGCAATTTTTCTTTAACAATAGCATAGGTGGCTAAGGAAGGCGCTACCTATAAAATTGTGACTGCAATACGGAAACATATCTATTTTTTTTTAAAACACAATTATTTCGAATCATAAGTGTAACTGAAAGCTTCGTTATTAATTTTAGTCCAAGTCTAGTCCAAGTGAGATACAAAATCAAATAAATTAGTGACCGTGTCGGCCTTTTTGGAAACTTCATATTTAAATTGCGTCACAAAAATTTGGCAGTGACGTGCATGCTCGTCATCATAGGGTATGTGCAATATGAACTTGGTTTGTAATGAAATAAATTGTCCAAATGACGCCCCCCCCCCCCCCCCACACACACACACACACATTCGAAAATACATTTTTATGGCAAATACACATTCATAATGATAAAATTTGATGGGGGAAATTCGACAAGGATGGATGGACGAATTATGACGTATGCTTTCGTTATAACACAAAATTTTGTACTTTTTTCATGACGTATATATCCGTCTTACACTGGCTAACTGGTTAGTATGTATATATACTATACTATTAGAAAGGAAAAGTAAAGATGATTACGTAGTAGTAGTAGTAGTAGTGTGTAATTAATATTTATTACAAAATAAAATATGAACAAACCTTTATTTTCTTTCTTGTCACAGATCGATGATGCCGCTCTACAAGTCTATAAAGATGGTGATTATGGAGCTTACTTGGATTTAGAATCATCTCTGGCCGAACAAGTCGAAGAAATTGAAGGTCTTCATTCTAGGTAATTGAATTATATATAGAGCGATATCACAACAAATCGTTTCAATTACGTTGGCAGCACTAGGAAAATTAATTTGTCTCGCAAAAGCATTCTTTTTAGCCGTTGTCTCAAATGTGTGCGCAATTACCTCCTTGTACGATACATATCGTCTTCCAAATGCCTGACTTGCATTACCAAAATGCTGGCAACGTCATTCTTTGCAATGGAAATCTCAGCCATTGTAATTTCATAAGTTATACCGCACTTTTAATGTTAAGCACTTAAGGACATTACTGAATATTACTTTTTTTTTTTTTTTTTTTAACATTTACTGACAGTAAATGAGGATTTTCAATACTAATGACACGCGTTTAGCGAAAGTTCGTGGCAGTTGAACTTCATTCATTTAACTTAAGCCGGCAGACAGTTCCTAGCATCGTTTTTTTAAATTTTTCAATGAATTTACAAAAATATTTTCCCGAAAACTTTTGGTATTCTGCGTGACACTTTAGCGCCATTGTGACTTTCGATCGCAAAAGGAAAATTCGCTCTTTTCTGACAACTAAAATGTCATTCGGTCCGATTTGCTTTGACTTTAAAGTCGACAATCAGTTATGAGAAAAAAGTTTGTAAAAAATTACGGTTTCACGTATCTACGTATATACAGCCGTGGACACATAAATAGCGCACACTTCACTGGCCGAACGAAAGCGAATGGTTTTAAAAGATTTATATATAAAAACAAAAAATTTACTTTTATTTTAAAATGTGCTTTAAGTTGCATTAAAAACATATAAAAATATTAGAGTAGTAATCTAACTAAAAAAAAACATAAGGAACATAAGGAATTCATTAAGCAAAAGCAATAGAAATGAAAAAATACAAATAAAATAATAGTAAGCAATATTAGTAGTTTTTATTAGTCATTCAATATCTGAAAGCTGCGCGACTCATCTTTTCAATAATCATTCGTGACACGCTTCCTGGTGGTACTACCCAAAATTCATTTTCAAAACTCATTTTTGAGCATATCTTGCCCGATCTGCACTCTAACAATTCTAGACTTTGAATATTTTCTTACGATAGCTTGAGTCATTTATAAGCTAATAGTTTGCCGTAAATTTTCGCGTGCAAAAATGCTAAAAACAACCTTTAATTCTTTAGTTCAAAAATTGTCGTTAAAATGATGATTTTAGTTTGCATCATCTACGCGTCCATAGTTGTATATGGACTTTTACAGGTTTTTGTTAATTAATTGTAATAGTGACAAGAAATGTGATACAATAATTTGCCTCGTTATTGATTAGATTGATTAAATACGAAAAAGAGAAATCGTTAATTATGACATAATTAAAAACTAACAACCGCAACAGCCATTGTATAATATGCCTTTTCAAGCAAGACTTGAATATAATAATATCTATAATGTGTAGAAAATATGCATTCGATAATCTTCGATAATATATATATATATATATATGCATGTAATATTTAAACGATTACTAAAGTAAGGAACTAGAGAAAATTCACTTAAAGTGACACAAAAAAAATACTTCACAGCATATATAGCAGAGATTAGACAACATCAATCGGTTGATCAGATGAGATACAGTTATGTGTAATTATTGTGCAATACATTCTCTTTGACTGCATTTAGGGAAGTAATAAATAGAAACAGAGAGGCGAGGAGCAGCAAAATTTGACTTTTTGTAAGTGAATTTCTATTGTGCGGTTAAACAATAAGTTGGCGATTTATTTTGTTGCTTGTTGTTGTTGATGAGGTAGATTACGGTTCATATTCCAATCAAGCGAGGTCATTATTAGAGAATGCTAAAAAAACAGTAACTGATGAAAGTGAATTTGACACGCCGAGGCTCATGATATCGTGAATTTTCACCGTACCGAAATTCGGCGCCGTACGACAAAACACGCATTGGAAACATTGGCAGGACTAACCTTGAATGTGGTACCCTTCCCGTTCTTGTCAGCAAGCATTATTTCTTTCATTATTTTTTTTGGTCAGGGAGGAGAAAGTTATTACCCATACATCCAAGTTTGAGATAAATTTTTTTTTTTTTTAAATATTAAAATATGACAACACTCGAAGGTGATGTAAGCTCGAATTTACGAATTATCTGTAGGTTGAACACAAGAAATCAAGACATACAGACGGACAGACGAACCGACAAGCTTAGCGATTGGAGAGAGGAATTGATTTTGAATCGATTGGTATAATAAACGCTTCGTCTATCTGGGGTCCTTCTGGGTATTGCATGCAACCGCACAAACTTAATATGTCATTGTAACACAGTTGGGTGTAGGGTGGAAAAAGGCAATATTTTGTTAATGAAATTGTTGTTTAAAATGACTTGTCAAAAATCCCTTTGGTTATTCTCTCTTTGAAATGTTATTTTATAGATATTGTAGGAAAAAAAAAAAGTATGAAATTGATTCAGAAATATGGTCCGAAATTTTAAATGCAATCTCCCTTCGAATGTCAATAATGAGATAGATACTGAAGACTACTATCCATTGATGAAGAATAAGCGTGTGTTTCTAGAATTCTAACATATATATGCAATAAATACACTCAGCCTTATTTAGGCGAATTTTGAATTTAAAAACACAAATAATCAATCCAAGAGCTAATTTTCTTCATCAATGTCGTTCACTCACAACCGTCAAGAAATGCTCGATAGAGGAGATGCAGTGTTTCAATATGTTGCACACTTTCGTGACTTAATTTCTGCCAAGTGGTACGAAAATATGACTTTAAATGTTTCGTTATATCACATATTGTATTATAAATCGCAACGTATATATACAAACTTATAATGTACGTATTTGTGTGTACATATATGTGCGTATTCGATGTGTTTTCCCATACGATGTAACAGAGAGACGATACAATTATTATAATTCATGACAAACTTTGCTTTTGTTTGAGCACAATCTGACGGCGGGTGTTTGCGGCAGCAATTCACATTCCAATTAATAAAATTTTACCTGAGCAGTGCTTGATGAATGATCTGCTGGTGGTGGTTTTTTTATATGCGGGTGTTACTCCTGAATTATGTTATTCAATTGATCTATGTAAGCATTCTCTAAGCTCGGCAATAATCTTTCCCACCAGAGCTTGCTTTCTTATCCGTTTTGTTTTCGTTAAAATCCATTATTTCGATTGTTCGCACGATTTCGGTATATCTTCGGTTCATCTTCATTAATCCGCGTTCATTCTTAGTCACATAAGGACAAGGAACCTCTAATGATTTAGCCTCAAAAACTACTCCAAATTCCGTATTGAATAGTGATATATATGCTCTTCTTATCTGGTTAATTGCCAGCGAATGGTAAATTCATTCTGCACAAAGACTTTTCGTATTCAATATTCTATGGGAAATATTAAGCGAAAGTCCATGCACTTTCAATTTTGGATTGTCGAATCTCGTGCCATTGACTTTTTCAATTCCTTTGATCATTTTATTTGACACCCAAAAACACCTCATTATGCTAATCAAGTAGATTGAGTCGAGTCTTTCAAGGAATAGTGAATAACGTATCATAATAAGTACTCGCTTGTAGAATATCATGAAAGTTGACATACGGTCGTCTGAATGTTTCTTCCATCTATGTATATATTTCTCGCTGCCAAAAGGGATCTTATTTATTAATCACGCTAATGAACTGCGGATGAAAAATTATTATAAATAATAATTCAATAATGAGACTAAGTACAAAATCCGTATGAGTATAGCGAATGATGAAGATGAAGAGGTCACTGCCGGCAATGTTTAAGACCTTTGGAATTTCAATTCAATTACTCGAATCGAATCGAATGTGAAATCGAAAACCATTCCCAGTAATTACGGTCACTGAAAAGAAATGGCTTAACATTTAACGCTTCCGATGAGCAATAAAAGAGTGTCAATATATTCAATTTACTTTACACGCGTATACATCTGTAATTTAGTATAATTGTTTGTGTGTTTAAAATTATTTTGCTAATAATTCCCTTTTTATGCATTGATTTTTGACTATTTTCAGTCGTAAGAATTCGGTGGTTGTGCGCACCCAACTAAGTGTCAGAGTGCATGCAATTATTGGTAAGTTGTTGTTGTTGTCTCATTTTCTCAAAATTGCATAATTTCAGGATCTAATCTTAATGTTCACCTATTTTGCAAATATCACGTACAGTAAATGTTGATTTAAACAACAAGTAAAGATCGTAAGATTAAGAGTTAAAGGGATTTAAAAATAATAGATTGATCTGAAAAAGTCTTAAGAAAAGCAGAAAAGAAAAATAAAAATGCATTATGCATAATATATATAAAGGTGGTATACACACAAGAACGTACATACTCGTACATACCCGCAAAATTGCAAAAGTTCAACAAGTGAGTTTCTACGATTTCACTTTGAATTGTGCTGAGCTGGTAAAAAGTGAAAATTGACAACCACACATTTAATGCTACTTAATTGATCCGATAAACTTATATATATATATATACATACTTATGTTTTTTAAAGGAACGAAAATCGTTGAGTAATTCACAGTTAGGTTTACATTTATTGAGTACACTTGAGGCGTGTCGAATAGCTATAGAATCAACAAGTAAGAACATTATAATCGTGCAAGGCCGGCTATTAGATACCCTACACAACTTCATCTGATACAGGTATCCACTCATTTTGATAATCTTATAATATACCAAAAATTTTAAAATTATTTTCGTGCACAGGCACACTTTTCATGGAAGCCTTACATGCGGTGGTATCTAAAAAATAGATGGATAGGTCCAAATTCGGTAAGGTTGATTTCCATGTCAATTTACTGATTACAAATTATAGCTTTTTGCTATATAAAGAAAAGAGGGCTGAAAAATTTCTCCCAGCCAAACTAAATTTTTCATATCAATTTAGCGAGTTTTGCCGAGAAATTGTGAAAATTGCAATTTTTTTCCATATAAGGACTTTTCAAAGAGTGGACCGATCGAAGCTATTTTCAATAGCATTCGTGCTTGGGTCAAAGCATGTCAGTGTGCCAAATTTCATTGAATAAAACTATACGTGGACAGACATTACGCGGAGAGATCGACATATGGACGGACAGACAGACTTAGATCGATTTAGAAAATGATTGTGAATTGCTTGGTATAATAAAAGATGGGTCTATCTTAAGCCCTTCTTGACAAACTTAACCACAAGTGGTGTAGGAAAGTATGCCTTTGCATGAAAGTAATGCGTAATTTTTGGTGTATTTTTACTAAAACGAGTTAATAACTGTACTAAGCACAGTGGTATAGGGCATCTAAAGTCGCGCTGCCCGACTATAACGTTCTTACTTGTTTTATAATTTTTTGGATTAGATTAAGCTTTAGATTTCTAAGCACATTTTACTTCGTACATAATTGTAATTTTGTTTCTATTATAAAATTTATTTGTGTAGTTTTTTAAAAATTTTTTTACATCTTTTTTTTTGCTCAAATTTGTATTTGTTTTATTTTTAGAAAAACTACTCTCTGCTGAAGGTAGTAATCTTCGTAGAGCCTTGTTTTCGCTAAAGCAAGTCTTTCAAGAAGATAAAGATCTGGTGCATGCTTTCGTGGCATTAGGTGGCCTGAATTGTTTGGTGCGTGTCGGTAATGGTGCTGATCAAAACTATCAAAATTATATATTGCGTGCCTTGGGTCAGGTATGTTAAATAGTTGAGAACTTATTGCATAAGGGAAAAGAACTGCGATTGCATGTCATAAGAAATATAAAAAGAAAATAAATAAACAGAAAAATAAATGCTTTTTGCACATTTATTAGCAAACAAGAATAATTGGCGTTATTTAAATTTTCTCTTAAGTTACATAAAAACGCTGTTATTAAAAATGGTAGATATTTATCGAATGCATGCATACATACATATAGAAAATACAATGTATTTTTTTTTTCTCTTTTTTTATTAAATTAATGCGTACCTTCAAAATTTTATTTTTCTTTCCTTTTTTGTTTCTTTCTTTTTGTGCTTAAATGATGCTTAACATCATGTAAATTATAGGTGATGTTATACGTGGATGGTATGAATGGTGTTATGAAACATGAGCCGACTATGCAATGGTTATACTCATTAATCGCATCAAATTATCGTTCGGTGGTTAAGACAGCCTTGAAATTGTTGCTAGTGTTTGTTGAATATGCCGAATCCAACTGTCACATTTTGGTTAATGCAATACAAACAGTCGATAAGCAGCGGGGCACGTTGCCATGGTCAAATATTATGAGGTAGGTATGTTTTGCATTTATTCAATATATGCAAAATCCAATTGTTTTATTTCTTCTTTTTACATCTATGATACGAGCTTCATTAGATTTGGTGAATATATGTAAAGCATAGGGATACTTCTCTCGTAAAAACTTAAATTGATTTACATACATCTGCTTGTTGGTTATTAATTATGGCTTCAAAATTTTGCTTAGAAAAAAAACAAACTAATCTTCTGTGCTTGGCTTTAATAAACTGCATCACTTGTGCTACAAGGATATGTTAAACTTATGCGGATGTTTGGAATACCCAAAATGATTTGAGATAGAGTCATGTTCTATTACACCGATCGATTCGGATCCACTTTTTGTATTTACTTAAGCTTGTCCTGTGTTCAATCTACAGGTTGCAGGCGAAATTTGTTACAGTCCTCTGATATTTTGGTTCAAAGACGAACGCTATGGTTTGTGGTCGGGCTTGGACAACTTTTTCGACTAATTGCCATATAAGTTCTTATTTTGCGAACTCGAATAGCGAATAACTGTGGTGTTGTGTAGTGTACTTAATTGTTGGCCGTCCAACACTGTAGTGTTCTTATTTGTTTTATTGCAAAATACGATGCTGAATACGTTATGTTTCAGCATGAACATGTGTTTCTGAATCATATAACAAATTGAAGTCTTCATACAGTCATGATGTAACGTACAAGAGTTTTATACAGAAATGATAGCCAAAGCATCTAAAGACATCTAAGGCAGCCCCGCTTGATATCTCTTTGAATTAAAATTTGATTTAATTTTCTTTTAAATTTGAAGTTCTTCGTTTTAACTATCGTTCTTGTTGAATTTTAAGACTTTTGAAAGATTACGATAACGCTGATGCCGAATTAGTTATTTATGCCGCTTCATTGATCAACAAGACCCTTGAGGGTCTCAATGATCAAGATAGTTTTTACGATGAAAGTGATCTATTGGAACAGCAAGGTATGGAATCTGTGATACAATACTACATGTCTAAGCCGGATACCGATTTGGATTTAATCAATCAATTGCAACTTTACGAAGCAGTATTGAAGTAAGCTTTTTTATTGTAGTAATGTACGAAAATTTGTTCTCATCATATCCATTTAAATAGATTTGAAGATGGTGAAACGGATGGAACACGTTTGCCAGATAATACGTTGCGTAAAACTCAAAGATTTCGCAATTCCACTGATACCGCCGAGCGTCGTAAATCCCGACGTCACAGTACTGGTACTAGCATAGGCAGCGGTACTTGTGTCGGTACAAACAAAGCAATACCAGCACCTTTGCGTCTAACGTCCGGGCAGCCCGCTTTGGATGAGGATAGTTCAAGTTCAACAAATTCCAATGATGTCGTCTTTGCTGATAAAAAGCGTAAGTTCGATAAGTTGAATGACACTAAAAAGCAATTGATTAGCAATTAAATAATGGATAATGACTTTTATAATAGCACGGGACGGCGCTGGTGTCACACCCGGGCTTCGAAGGAGACGTGAGCGTGCCGAACGACATAAGAGTTTCCTTAAAGAACAAGAAGCCGTTGCAGCAGCAGCCGCTGGTAGCAGTTTCATGGGCGCTTTAGAAAAACGTAGCGAAGAATTGGGTACGATTTTTATACCTTTTTCTCTTTTAAAAGAACATCTTTAACTCAATCCTAAGGAATTACTAATGAATTGTTCCTTTTTTTTTGTATGCTGTTATGTAAATACATATTAACCGACATTTCATTCTTTTGTTGATATATTGTGTATGTCGTTTCCGACGTTTCTTTTCTTTTCTTATATTGACTGATGATATGTCATCAATTGGCTTATACTTCGTCATTCCAATGCAAACCTGTGCTTGTGACTCTCAATCGCCTGTGTGTCTCTCGCTCTCTCCCCATTTTTATGTATATTGTTCGGCTGTTTTAAAGGACAATTAGTTACGGCTATACCTGTGACTGTGAAAAATGCGGACAGCCCGCCTGAATCATTGACAATCATCAATGAACACAATAATAATAACAATAATAAAAATAATATTAATTATAATAATAATAATAAACATAATCATAATCATAACCATAAGCAAACCTATCCTAGCTATAATGTAATTGCCAATGCCAGTACTAACAATGCCATCGTGCAACAACATCAAAATAATAGCAATGGCAGCAACAACAATAGTCATATTAACTTATTAAGTCCTACCAAGCAGTTATTGGGCCATAACAATACTATATCGATTATTAATAATTCGTTTGATAAATCAAATAACAATAACAACAATAGTCAACATTATCATCATCGACATCATCATCACGGCAACAACAACAAATTACAAAGCAGTCCCGAGTCCTATAGTAATAAGAAGAATTTACTTATGGAACGTAACGCGACTGTTCTGAATGGTCTGTTTTTAAAAAATCCACCGCGTAATCATCATGACTCGGAACACAATTATAAAAAATATGAAAACGATGCCAATCGATTGAACAATTATTATAATCAACTTAATAATACAACAACAACAAAAATTGTAATAACACCAAAGACTCAAAATTTACATCATCATCAACATCAGCATGTACAGGTTTCACCACCCAATTATGCAATGCCTTCCAATCCCAGATCAATAGCTACATCCGCTGTATTTAGTCCAAAGAATTCCTTAAATAATACTGGCTTTGAATTTACAAATCCCACACCGATCATCAATAATACTACGACGGTCACAGCGTCAAATACTTCAATACCTTTTTCTAATGATAAACTATCATATGCTGCAGCTGAAGAGGAATTTCTATACGATTCCAATACTAAAACATCGCTAACGACTCCCTCATCATTGGCTATGCCTTACGTGCCTAAAACAAATGCTTATAATACTTTAACAAATAATATGTCAATGGTGGCACCACCACCTCCACCACCGCCACCACCACCACCACCACCACCGCCACCGCCACCAGATTTATTGAGTTTGTCTGCGATACGTATACCTTATGCCTATAACAGAAATTCTGATCATACAGCGACAATTTACACCCTTAACCAAGCAAACCAACCAACGCCGCCTACACCATCAGCGACGATGGTAATTCTCTCAGATAATGCGGCAGTTGTTGATGCGCTACAAATTAATGGTAAGTCTGTCTCTCTCTCTCTCTCTCTCTTTCTCTCTCTCTTACTAAAATTACTAAACGTTTTAACATATTCTGGGAAATTATTCGAATTTCCACCTTTTTTTTTATATCAAATCACATCATTCATCGGTTGCGCTGCTTACGTTCTTCGCCATCGTTTTCTATTTTCTTTATTTATTTATTTATTTTTTTTTTTCTTTTTGCTTTTTTTAAATAAATTTTTTGTTAATGTCCTGGAGTTTACTCTTCGACCTTCATGTAACTTATACTCTGCTAAGAATTCTTTTTCTGTTTCACGTATGTTCTCGACAGAATCTGATAATGAGGATAAAAAGCTTTTGCTGCAACTGAAACGTGATCACACTGTAAAGGATTTGACACAAAAATTAAGCAATTTACCTACAAGTCCCACTCAGGAAGACAAACAGCAACAGAATCGCATGATTGGCGATATGTCTGGTCTGATAACTAAAGCCAAAGAATGCTTGGCCAAAAGTAAAAACAAAGGCGAAATGTCCAGGTATACTAAACAATATTTAAAATTTAAAAATTTTAAATGAAATAAATGAATTTATTTTTAAATTAATGTGATCCTTCGACACATATTCCCGATTATAGCTATGAACTATACATAGTTTAATAAATACCATCGAAATATCTCAGAACATCTGTCATAAATTATATCCAGCTTCCGGCAGTGTATTGCGCGCAATGGATTTCTACAAATATGAATATTTTTTAAATACTTTCCCAAATACTTCCAAGGGAAACGAAACGTTTAGTTTGGCTTTGAGGATTACATCCACCGCTAGCTTGTGTCAAAATGAGATAATTCTCCAAAAAATTCAGTTTCTTACAGTTAGTGCAGTTATCGAACAGGCGTTGCTAAATTAAAAAAAACTATGATTTTAAATGTCTTATATAATAAATTATGGATTTTCATTGTGTAATACATACGCACCCGACACACATCGACAAACAAATTGCATACAATTTTAGATTTATAGAAAAGTTCAATAGCTTGGGAGTGTAAAAAGCAGTCTGTTGTGGCACTAACGAGATTAAATAACTATATCGAGGGTCCAATTCGCATATTGTGTGGCAATCAAGGTGTTGAGTTTTTACTGGATAATCCGATTGTCCATAGATAAGATTTCGCTATGTACGTCAAGTATGTGAGGCTGGTGACTCAGGGTGGGTAGATAATGTAAACACCAATGTAAACAACAATGCAGCTGACGTACCAACAAACACATTATTGAAGGCGAAACATATTAAAGCTTGTGATATGTTTTAAAAAGATTTTAATTAACATATTGTAGTTTAACGGATTTGACTCGAGCGGGGGTTTGTTCTACTGTGTACTGTACACTTAACGAGTCAAATATGTAAACTATGTAAAGATAAAGAGAACTATGTAAAGATTTCAATTCTAACGCAACGTTTTATTGCTACACCTTGTCAGCAGTGCTTAAAAAACTTAACCCATTTTTTCCTTTCGAAATCAGAGACTATTTCAGGTTACGTTGCACTGTGCGCGTGCCCTTCGACTGATTTGGCCTATTTTCGATACCAAGCTATGCGCAAGCACTTCTACTGTTTCTTAAATTTGAAGTCGTTAGCTTTATTTTTCTCCCTTTCTTTCAATGTATAAACTTTTGTTTTGCAAGGACTTGCCGATTTATTAACTAACATTTACGACTACCATCTATCCTCGTTTTGATGAAAAACGCAGGGAACGAAATTAATTTGCAATTTCTTTTATTTAATGCAACTGTTATAAGAATACCTAAGAATTTTCAAAAAGAGCAAAGAAAACACTTTATTCTTTTAGGCGGTTAGTTGCCCTAAATGCCTTGAGTAATGGTTTCTTCGTGTTAGTTTTTCGATCTACAGTCTTACTAATACCGCATTGGGCGTTTTGTATAGCCACACAGTGTATAAAAATAGTCACATATGCGGTAATTAGCATTATGGGATAAGGGAGTAGGGGAATCACATTTCAAGATGATACGATCAAATTAAAACTTAATTGCCGCTTATTTTTATTATTCTTTTGACATGGTAGTGAAATGTTGAGTTTGCTTGAGTTGGCTTGAATATACTATTTTCAATGTCTTCAAATATAGAAAATGCAGAAGCAGTGAATGAAAAAATGCGTAATAAAATAGAAAGTAGTGTTCGTCGTCAATTATCTTATGAACATGGTAGAAAAGAAATGTCGCTTAGTTTAAGATCCATTACTGATTAAACCACTTACCTTTGAACACCTCATGTACATCGAAGATACTACAGTCACCACGTACATCGCTTGTCGTATAGGGTATATTAAGTTTGAGCGGACGTATGTAACAGCCACAAGGATTTAAGGTAGACCCAGACTTAAGATTTGGCAACCTTCCATAAGCGCAATTTCCACAAAAGCCGCTGAGTACTATTATTTCGACGTTCTAAACTTGTGCGAAAAATTTGGTTTGGCTGGGGCAATTTTCCGAACCTCTTCTCATATAATCGTTCCTATGAAAACTGATTCTTTATATCCTCAATAGGTGTAATTTTAAAAATTTCATAATGAAAATAGTTATTAATAGTAAACTGACAAAAACTGGCACGTAGGTCTATGTTTTGGATATCGGGGCATATTAGGATTCTCAGGAGACATAAACCCTTATATACCAAAGGTAACGTTTTATGATGAAAATTTGTTCGTAACAGTAATTTGACATAAAACTTAAGTGGACCAAATTTGATCCACATGGGTCTTTTTATGGGACCCCACTCCATATAACCCAATTAGAAAAATGTTTAATGGTTAATATTTTGTGAAGAAAATTGGTCGATAGTAGTAATTTAGCAAAAAAATTATCGATAGGGAGGCTGGACCCTAATAGAGGTAGGTGTTATTATGAAAAGTAGGCGCTTACATGGAGAGAAATTCTAATTTTTAGGTTTTTATGACGGACACTGAAAAATTATGCCTTTTCATGAAAATTACGTGTAATTTTTAGTGTAGGATATATAAAGTTTGGCGTTGTCCGACTATGCTTATTTTGATTTATATAAAGCTCCAAGTCTTTCTTTCTTTTATACAATACGTATATGTTGCGAAATTCTAAATTCGCAAAAAATTGAAATAAATAGAAAAATACTTGTAAGCAAGAAAATTCTTTATATTCGACTCGATGTGGACTGAATGATGGATGAATCGATTTTGTAGGCATAATAAAGTTCATACCTACAAAAATCTATAATCACTATGTGCATAGTGAAAGGATTACAGTTTCCCACATCTAAATAAGTGAAAGTTATGAAACCGTGTTATTCCGGATGTGAATCTCTTATATAAATGGGCTATGTCCTGATCTTTCTTGAATCAATGTAAAAGTACATATACTATAGTAGGATGTATTAAAACGACACTTTGAAAATAAAATTTGAAATGATTTTCCGTCCAATGCTAAATAAAGTGATATACGTAACTGGCTTTGCTCTCTAATAGCTCTGCTCTTGTGAACATGAAAATTTCGAATAATTTTTCTTCATAAAACTCAACCCATGTATAGGTGATTTCTGATATAAAATACAAAAAATGTTTGAGTCGTCAAAACAAGCAATCGAGGAATCTAGTATTTGCAAAATCTGACAAGATATCTTCACTTCTTCATCATGGATTCTTCACAAAAATTTTAACCTGCGGTGGTCTCGCGTAGGTTATGTCAAATCTACTCCAAAAAAAAGTCAATTATACTACAATCGAAGAAAGCGTTCCAGATTCGATAAATAGAAAAACAGCTTCAGTAATAGATTTTTTATTTTATTTTTACCTGCCTGTGACCGCTCGCGCCTGCTCAGCCTTGCAATAGTTACTAAAAGTTTTCTAACAAGAATATTATCCTTAAATAAAACTTCTCTTTATTAGTGTAACATTTGTATTTTTTTTATATGCATGTTATCTCATCGAGTTTACTTCAAGAATATATTCTATCGTAGTCAGTTGGTTTAATTAAAAATTGTATATGGTCTTAAAATCCTTAAGCGTACTGAGGAGCATACTTCTCATACGTGGCAACATATGCCTTTTTGGCATCATCTTGGGTCAAACCCTTACGACTATTCCAGGCTTCCCATTTCGCTTTTCCTTTTAAATCTAATGCACCAGGCTTTGAAATATTGCAGTCGCCGGCAGTCGCTTGTTTATAAAGACCATAGAATTCCAAAAACACACCATCTGGTGGTGTTTTGGTGAAGGCTTTAGCTTTTTCGGTGGCCGTTTGAAACTTGAAAATTTTAATATGGATTAGTCATCATCGTTAATAAAAGAATTGTTAATTATTGCAAAATTAAACTTACATCCATGTTGATCGGAAGCGTTCAGTTGTGCAATTCTTTCAACCGATTGTCTTACTGAATGGTGATAATAATAATAAATTAGTCGACTTTATAGTGCTTGGCTTTTAGTGAAAAAGTCGAAGTATTTTATAGCCGCTCTTATCTATTGTTTTTTATTTGCAACCGCTATTATTTATGAACGGTAACGTTTGATAACGTTGTGGTTAAGACCAAAGCCAAAATGCATTTTGAAAGACAAATATACATGCAATCAATAAATTCCAAGTCCAAGTTCTAAGTTATCTTGAATTACATTTAGATAAAAGATTATCAGAAAATATAGAAGAAAAACTTGTCTGTAGCGAATGTAAGAACCGTTTCGATTCATGAAAATGAAAATGAACTAAGCTCACTAAGCTAAAATACTTATCATGTGGGTAAATACAAAAATTTATCTAAACTCATTTTAATAAATCTATTTATTTATACAAATGGGATTTGAAATCAATTTTATTTGCACTTTTCTCTTGTTTGTTTGTTGAACCCCTCTGAACATTAAGTTAAAAAATTCAAGTTTGTCAATCACATTTCCTTAGATTAACAAACTCACATCCTAATTTCCAAAAGACGCACATTTCGAAAAGAAACGCGAGTAACTTTAACATGTTTTCCTCGATAGCCTAATTTATTGGCTCAAAATATATTTGAAAAGTTTTCGCGAGCCACTCTATCATCATATTCCAATGTGTGTGTGTGTGTACGACTGTTTATGGATATTATGATGTCACATCGCTGATGACGTAAACAATGGTTTAAACTGCATCGCAGCCTTATTGGCTTAACATTATGAATCGAGTTTTCCATGAAGTGAAATTTTTTTTTAGCGAAAGATCCTTTAAAGATGTCTTCTTCCCTTAGATCATCGAGTGTCGATCAGGAGCTTAAGAAGTTGGAACCTAAAAAGTCGGAAAACGATTTGCAATGGGAAGAGCTGGTGCGCAATATGTCACGACCTTTACATCTCTGTGATTTAGATTTTACTGATTTGACTTCCGAAGATGAAAAGGACATTCTGGCTCCTCGCGGTAATGGTCACGGTGTACCACCGCCCCCACCGCCTTTAGCAGGAGCAACATTACCGCCTCCTATGCTGCCGACACATTTTGGACATCCGCCATCGGTGAATTATGCCAATATGTCCCTAAGCAATACCAGCATTGGTAGCAACTGTAGCGTTATACCGCCGCCTGTATTTAGTTACAGTGGTTATGGCAATCAAAGTCTAACGAATAGTGTCAACAGTTCGATGAATGGTTCCATAAATGATGAAGGGAACAGCTTAAATACAGTTAAGAAAAATAAGAAAACGGTACGGGCCTTGAAAATGTTGAACAAATTCATTTAAAATATGATAAATAAATCCATCCATCCATTTAGGTCAAGCTATTTTGGAAGGAAGTGCGAGAAGACTTAATACCCATGGCTGTGGGTAAAACGATATGGGATGAATTGCCCGCCGCCAACATTGATACGCAAAAGTTGGAGCACCTATTCGAGTCGAGAGCCAAAGATTTTATGACAAAGGTTGGTAGGATGTTCAAATTATTCAAAAATTTCTTCTCTATTATTTTTTTTTTTTCAAATTATCCCTAACTAAACAAATGATTTCAATTTTCAATATTTTTTTACAATTCGGTTTTTGTTGCTTAAAATTTATTTAATATGAAAATAATTCGGTTTTACTAAATTTTTAGATTGAAGTGCAAATTTCTTACATTGTTTTTAATTAAATTTTTTTCTATGTCTTCCATATTATGTTTCATTGTGTGCTACCACAACATGTCAACCTGGATTTTATTTTGTTAAAAAAAAAAAAAAAAAATTATGAAATTTTATTTCCTTTCTCTCTACTCCTCTACTTGCAATGTGTGGCATATGTGTACTTTTATGATAATGGTCTTTTTTAAATATATATATATACATATATATATATATGTATATATATATGTATGTATATGTATATATGTATAAAAAAAAAAAAAAAAAACAAAAAAACAAAATTTCAAAATAAATTTTAATAAATACATTTTACCTCAATTTTATAAATAAAGGAGGTGAGTGCAACAATTTTCTATTCTGTGTTTCAAATGTTTCTTAGTATTTACGTCATTTATTTTCTCTTTTCTTTCTGGTGTTGGTTCTTGCATAAAAACACTCATACACAAATAAGAGATGCACAACCGTGCACCCCACTCCATTAGTTAATTACTTAAACATGTACACACAACTACATGCACACCTCTTTAAACATAGTTCATGTTTGTAGATTTGTGTGATATTGTGCACTCGTTCGTTCTCGTGTTATTGGCCTTGTAATTAACCATTGTTCAATGATGTGTCCTCTGGCTTCTCACTTCAATGGTTTTTTTCCCAATAAATTATGACTATTTTGCAAACACATGTATTTGGTACACACATTCAAATGTAAATGCAAAAATTCGTAAGATATTTAATTTTATAAGGCATGGCGGATACTTTTCAACTATATTATGTACTTAACTTACTTAACTTGCCTTACCAAAATTACTTTTAATCACCATGAAACAATACGCATTCACATAGCGAGAACGTTGCCATCAAAAAAATTTCATTGAACCAATTATTGTAGCTTTTATATATGTATGTGCAGTTTGTAATGAGGCTACGAGATTGAGCTACACATTCATACGTTGTATTGACTTGCACTTACATGATCTCGGAGGAGATGGAGACTAATGTTGCAACACTGCGCGCGCGTTCGAGTCAATTCTAAATGTATAAATCAATATATTTCACAAGTTATTTAACGAAATCTTATCACATTCTTCTCCCTGACGAGAACGATTTCATTTAGAAAAAAACAAAACGATCGTCCGTATTAATCGACGCTACTTGTTCACTTTTATAGTAATTAAATAAAAAATTATTGTAAAAGTTTTTCATATTTTCTTTTGAACTTGAAATTTATCAATTTATTATTCTAACAAGGTTTTGATCGAGGAGAGTTATGTTAGCGATCGTTCATAGTTTTATAACCTCAGTATTTACCTAAGCGGAAAATATGAAACTAAATGCATTTATAGCGTGAACTAATTATTTCCTTTTCAAACATTGCGCCGTCAAATAATGAAGGAGTTTTAACAATTCCAGGCTTGGACAAGAACTTGTTTATGTAGTTTAAACTCATTTATTTATTCAAACAAGCTGAGATATTATACAAAGGCCCTACATTTTTTGATTTCGAATAAAAATATCCGTGTCCCCGTGCTATGTTCTTACTAAATTTGAAGACGCTAGCATCATTTTGTGGCCAGGGTAATGTTTATAATTACACGCTACATAGATGTTGTAGTTCTGTATAAGTTTTGGTTTAGTTCGTGGCCCGTAAAGAAATTCTGAAACTGGTATGCATGGTTTCTCAACGCATCTCTGCTCCAAATTTTGGGTCGATTAGTTCCTTTCTGTTAACACCGTTCAAAAGAGCCACAAAGGCTCAATATGCATGGATTAGGATGAGGTGTTTATGCGTTATTTACGGGAACAAAGTTTCTATTAAATCGTGTAAACATACTTTCCAAAATTCTCGAAGAGCCTTTGGTTGTGGCGATGCGTATTGTGTTCACAAAAGTAAAAAAAAAAACCTTTAATTTTTCATTTGCTCCTTATTAACACCAAATTACTTTGTCCCAAGCATATCTTCACTCTTCTTTTTTTTTATTGAATTATTAATGTTTTAATAAGTTACGTTCGTTTTTTACAGAAACAACAAGAAATGAATAAAAGTAAAGAGATTATTGTGCTCGATCATAAACGTTCAAATGCCATTAATATAGCCATGACCAAGTTACCACCACCCAGGGCCATAAAAGCTGCCATTTTAAAAATGGATCCCACTGTGGTGACCAGAGAAGGCATTGACAAGCTGTTAAATATGTTACCCACTGATGAGGAACGAGGAAAGATACAAGAAGCACAGGTAATAAGCGAATAGACACCCACTTTAAATTCGTCTTAGGTCAAATTTTGAACGTACCTTCACTAATAATACTATCTACGTTTTATTTATTAAATTAAATATTCCGTCATTTTCAGTTGAGGGCATCGTTCATCACACGTTCACTTCTTGCTTCCATTAAAATTACTCTTTCATAAGCAGAGAAAATTTAGATTACGACCTTAGTTCAAAACAGATAATAATTTTCGCTACAAGATTTTGTAAATTCGACTTTGGTCAAAGGGAACGAAATTTCGCTCTCCATTTAAAGCTGTTTTAATTATGTTTCACCGTATTACCGTGTAAAGGAAATAACAATTACTTTATTTTAGCTTGTCAGTGTGGTGGTGACCAGTAAATGAGACAAGATAGGTTTTCTGAAAATTGTGCTGGATATGAACATACGGCTTAACTTGACTCAACTACGCTCAAATTGTCATTTTTTGTTTTCGTTGCTTCTTTCAGATGGCTAATCCTGAACTACCTTTGGGTAGTGCTGAACAATTCCTTTTGACTTTAGCTTCTATATCGGAGCTGGCCGCCCGATTGAAGTTATGGGCATTCCGTTTAGACTTTGATAATAATGAGGTACTCTTGTAAAGGAATTCATTTCAACATTTCAAATATTAAGTAATGCATTTGTTTAATTTATTGTGCATAGAAAGAGATCGCTGAACCTTTGATGGATTTGAAACATGGCATTGAAATCTTACGCCACAACCGCACCTTCAAATGCATACTCTCCACTTTATTGTCGGTGGGTATATTTTTGAATGGTGCTGCCGTTAAGGGATTTCAAATCGAATACTTGGCTAAGGTCAGTATATTTACAAAGAATAGCACTTTCTCTTTCTCCCTTTCTATCCATCTCTTATTTTTTGAGCCTGCTTATCTTTTATGCATTAATTTTTTGCATTATGCTTTAGGTGCCTGAAGTTAAGGACACCGTACATAAGCATTCATTATTGCATCATCTGTGTCATATGGTTATGGAATCATGTGCTGAGACCACAGATTTATATTCAGAGATTGGTCCAGCTACACGTGCCTCTAAAGCCGATTTTACTGAATTAGCTTACAATTTAGGCCAAATGGAACATGAATGTAAATCGTCGTGGGATCGTTTGAAACTGATAGCAAAGCATGATTGTCCGCCGCAGTTGAAACAAAAATTAGTAGACTTTTTAGCGGATTGTGCTGAAAGGATAATCTTACTACAAATTGTACATCGTAGAGTTATGAACCGGTGCGATATATCAATTCAATCATTTATTTAACAACCTATTCATTAATAATTTTCGAATACGTAGATATCGCAAATTTCTCTTATGGCTGGGTGTACCTCAACATAGTGTGGCCGAATCAAAACCGAATGAATTTTGTCGAATTGTTTCGGAATTCGCTTTAGAATATCGTACTACGCGCGAGCGCGTACAACAGCAATTAGAGAAAAAAGCTAATCATCGCGAGAGAAATAAGACCAGAGGCAAACTGATTGTTGATATAACGAAATTCAAAACCAAAGAAGACAAACAAGACGCTGAGCTTAAGTATGTTTACAACAAAAAAAAAAATAAAAATAAAAAATAACATTAACTTTCTACTAAATTATCTTAACATCCATCAATAATTAAGTTGCGTACATAAAGCTTAACTGTGTATTGTATATACAGTAAGCCAGGGCGAAGGTCCGCATAACGTCTAAAAATTTTTATTATTATAATTCATTGAAGCCAGAGAAATAAACTTTAGGACTAAAGTAAGATGGGCACTAGCATCTAAGACTCTCGTCTCTATTACGTCATATTTTTATATAATATGTAAAAGCTGAATGAGAAAAAATATCTATTTACAATGTTGAAGTGAAGACAGCAAACACTTTTTTAGGTTTGGGTCTTTACTATGTTATGATTGACAGCATAGCTAGAAAAAACAAGTAAGGCAATTGTAGTGGGCCAATACCACCTTACGTACAAAGACTTATGAAAACAAGGCGTTTTATGGGAAGGGCTTGAATCACTTTCAACAGAGTTCGTCCTTGGGGCAAACCATGCCGGTGCACAAAATGTCATCCCAAAAACTGCGGCCTATAGGTTAAACACAAGAATACAAGGCGCACAGACGGGTAGACAAGCTTAGATCGATTCAGAAAGTTATTTGCAATCGAGCGGAATTATAATTGAAGAATAGTAGGCAAATAAGATTCTGATTGCAAAACGAAAGAACTGTGTGCTGTTACTGTTACTAACTATCCTACGGTGTGTACATACAATTACTGAAAGAGTTCAATGTACAAACCGCGATATAAAATATTTCAAAGAAATCGAGACACTCCAGATTTCTGATATGTGCCTCAAAGCACTTTAAAAGATATCAGAGAGCCCTTTTACCATTGCATCGACCCTAAAAATCCCCATATGTGCCATTCTCTATATCTGTGAGATGACAAATTAAGTAAAAGAAATTTCAGAGAATTAATTTACTGTCTTGCTTATATGGATGGGGGAATACTTATTGCAGATGTTGATAGGAACGCAAAGGTGAGCCTGAAATAAAATTTGGTTTTTCTGATGGCTTTTCATATCTTGTAAGACCCATTCATCAAAAATCAGGAGTGAGTTTATTTTGCTCTGGCATTTTCAACTACTAACCTACTTTCTGTGTTGTAATTTATCTGCAATTATATAAGCATGTCTTACTGTAAATGGTAACAGTGAATTGTTTTCTATACTTTTTATAAGATAACGCATAACTTGGTTTTCCAATGCCATTCAATTAGCAACGACCTTAGTAAGGCGCAAACGGATTTGAATACAAGCAACCTTTTAGCAAAGGCAAAACTGCGGGCGACATACGGTGGCCAGACTTTACGCCAGTTATATACTGGGTTTTATTTATATACGATTTTTTTTGGATAATTGTTGTCGCAACTGCGCCGATTACATTAAATTATTGCCGTTGAATTATTGAAATTGTAAGCTAAGCAAAAGCTATTAGGTCTTTTTTAAGATGACGAAAGAGCAAAGAAAAAACTTGAAATCGAATTTATTCTTTTAGTGAATCCTGAAGATTAGTTACATATGGGTATGAATTGATAATATTATTTACACTTGTAAAAAATATGTTCTCTTTAAGGGACATAAAGACCTATCTACCTATCTATCTATCTCTTTATTTATTTATCTACAATCTATTAAATGTAAATCCTGTGACGGTTACTTTAAGGATGTGCAGCAGCCAGCTTTTTCAATATCCATCACTAGTGGATGTACGATATTTAATACCAAAACTCATCCACAAATCCATTCACACCATATCAATAACTCAATATCTTAGTGTATATCGTGCATCGTGTACATTCCACATAACATTTCTTTCTACAAAATAAGCTTAAGTTTTTCTCTTACGTTTGTTAATTGTACAAAATATGGCACCTCTGAATGTCCGAATGTGGATAAGAAGCAGTCGGAGATAGTAGGAGATTTTTAATACACACTTGACATCAGCAAATCTGTATTAACTTCTTTCTTCCTGACATAAGTTGTATGTTAACTTCCTTCTTCCTGGCTTAAGTTGTATGCTGTTATTGATATAGAGCAACGAATGGATAGTTTCAGCTAAAACACCAAACAATTTCGGGGTAACTTATTTGTTTGTAGAATGTGTACGCTGTCACAGTAATAAATTTTATGCAACGGATTATTTAAGAATTCTTGGATAGTTCTAATGAGAAAAATTTGTACATTTTCAGAGAACTTTTGGGTACACCTAGCTCAGACACGGCTGATGGCACTCTGACATGGCGGCGTAGGAGAGCAGAAGCTTTAAAATCTCCTATTAATAGGCAAAGTGAGGAGAATTTTACAGATGGTGACGATGAGATCTTAGAGTCTTTAGTGAAGACAGCCACCAAAGCGCCTGGTAGCCGCACAACACCCAGAGAACGTAAGCGTACCCGCCACGCTGACAGGAAATCATGTAAGTCCGAATTAGGGCTTGCTTTGGTTTGATTTTTTCGAACCCGGCTTTTTTTTTAATTCTTTTAGAATCATGTAAAGATTAAGGAATTGAATTTTGATATGTAATTATTTTTATATATTTTACTTTTTGTGTTTTTATATTCGTTTTTCATACACATTAGGTTTTTATAGTTACTACAACAATACCTTCCGTTCAAATTATTGATACATAAATACTTTCAGAATAAGGTTAAATTTTTAAGCTTATTTATTAAACAAAATCTCTTATAAATAAAGTAGAATTTTTATTTACATATTTATTTTTTATTAACATAGCTTTCTGTTTGTTTAATTTTTGTTTAATTTTTCTTTTCTTTCTGGCTCACTTTGTGTTGAACTTCTTTCTTATTATTCATCCTTTCTAAAAATGGATTTCAAACGGTTTAATTTACTAAATTCTCATACGCTATCGTTAATGTTATTTTTAATATCATTTAAAATGTTCAAAATTAACACCGAAATCGATGACAAAAAAACTATGCAAATATAAAATTGCCTGAAGTGAAGCGTTCGCGTACCCGCGAAGGATTTACAGTTGACAAGGCTCCATCGCCTTAAATTGTTATTGTGATTTTCAGGGGTTAGTTTACTTATATTGTTTTTTTTTTGTTTTTTTTTGTTTTTCTGCCTCAATTTGTTATAACCTTTTATAATCTATTTGTGCGGATAATAACATATGCATGCTTTAAGCAACGTAAAGAGTTTTGCTTGTTTCTGTTGTTCTGGTTTACTCTAAGAAAACGTTCAGATTTCAATTGATTTTTGCTTTTTATATAATGCTTAACGTACTTATAAGTCAAATCGCAAACATTCAAATCTAGCCAACTATTCAATGAATCGTGTAGACAAGTTTTATTATGTGACTGTTGAAATGAGTCTGTGCTGCCCTTCTATTATGAAAATTTCTTTTTTTAGTTTGTGCGGACGTAAGCAAGATCCACCTTCTATTCCGCCGTTTTAAGATTGTTTGTCCGTCCGTCCATGTGTGTGTCTTGTTTGCTTGTCTTCAATCTACAGGCCGATATTTTTGAGATATTTTGTTGACATTCGGTACACAGACGTGTCTTGGTGCAAAGACGAAAACTATTAAAAATGCTTTCGGACGATTCGTTACACGAATACCTTTAGGGTGGTGTAGGCGGCTTATCAATGTTTAGGGATGTCATTACCAAGTGCCTGGGGTTCAAAGTCACCTTCATACGACTTTTGTAATTGTAGGCACGCCACTGGTTCGATCAGAGATATTTCAATTTTTAGATAATTCAACTTAATCGGTATATAAGATCGATAATTGCTGTAGGTATACATTGAATCTTTTGACTTTTCCATAGTTTGTTCAGACTTTGCAGTTCGTAGGACTATATGTGAGAGCAAGAACAAGAAATAATAGATAGAAACGGGTGCATCTAGTAGAGCAGGCATGGGCAACCGCCGGCCGCAAATGGATTCTATCTGCGTCCACTACTGGGCCAGCTTTGCAGCTCTCAAATACGAAATATGTTTAAATGTTCTCTTCTTGTTCTTTAGGTCATAAAATGAACGATTTGAAAAGAAGGCAAACTGACGCAGAATGTCGCACTTTTAATAATAGTTGGATTCTTGTTCTGGCCTTGGCCGGGATATAAAAATTTAAATTGACCTTTTGATGACAAAAATTGTCCATCCCTCCCCTATGTGGGTGGTACGCTCTAAAGCGTACCATTGCACATTGCAAACGAAACCGGAATATTAATGTATTAATCCATGACTTTGTCCTTTGTTCTTGAAATACAGATGATTGCAAAAATTGAAATTGAATGCTGGCTCGATATACAATATAAGCAAAAAAAAAAAAAATGCAAAACATTGCTTTCTATACATACACAGCATTAGATATTTAAATGTTAAAAAAACAAAACAAAATGTACGCAACTTGCGTTTGCTTCAGATTTTGGATCAGGAATATTAACTTGCGTTCAGATCGTTTTGGAAGGATTCTTGCGTAATGGATGTTTAATTTTCAGATTTGAATGTTTGATAAGAAAGAGACACAAATATATATCCTTGAGTTTTAGTAAAGCTTAGTAAAACTTCTAATCATTTTGCACCCGATCGCAATTCTGCATGATTCTGTGAATATATATTTTCGATTAAATATTTTATGCAAAATTAAAGGAGCATGAATCTTAAAAGAGATTTCTACTCTTTGACTTTGAATATGTATTAGTATTCGTTTGTTTGATTTCTTCGTATTTGCAGTGCGTCGTACCTTGAAGAACGGCTTAACTGAGGAGGAAAAACAACACGTGGCAGCCTTAATACAAACATATTAAAGTTACTTTACCCTGCCAACAACACAAGGATTAATATTTAGGAGAAATGATTTTTTGTTTTTAATACCACGTGCCTGTTAAGGATGATCCGAGAAAAATCGACATAATCACACGAATATTGATTACATGTGATTTTTTAAGCAATTAAACAAGATCTCTACAGTTCCAAAATGGGAATATGAAGATTTATGCGAAAGAGCATGAACGAAGCCTTTATCTAAATTCTAAATTTCGATGATAACTATTTGAAAATTGACTAAAATTAAAACAAAAAAATAAAAACAATTTTAATAAGTTTCTGAAAGGGAGAGCCTATGAAATGAAACTCGAAGAGTATGTAATTCCGTTTCTACATTTCGTCGTCTCTCCCCACAGTTTTTTATACCATGTCTAAACAACGAATCTAAATATTAAAAATTAAGAATTTCACATAATTTTACGCTTTCGAAAAATTAAATATATTATAACTTGTTTTTATAACTTTTTACTAAGTAACATTTTTTCAACTAATTTTCATGATTTTTTCTTCAACACTTCTTTAATGCCCTATTAGTAATTTCTATATATTTCGTTTCGTTAATCAGTTCATATCTCTTTAACTCTAATTAAATAATAAAAAAAAAGAAAGAAAAAAAGAAAAGTTATTTAAACCAAATGTATAATAATAATAATAATAATAATAAATTTATATAAAATAAAGGAAAAATAAAAAATGAAAAATGAACAATTAATTAAATCATGATAATAAAATTTAACATTAATTAAAAAGGCAAACGAATGAAATGTTTTTAATTTTCCATTGGAGTCTTCAAAAACCATTCGTGCAAGGCTGCTGCACAAAGTCTAGGCAAAAGCCACGATTGTCGATGTCGGTGGGTGCTTCAATTCCGTCGGTATGAAAATATAAACGAAATGGTCTAACGCTGCCTGCAAATAATGTGCGGTAGAAATAACATTGTTATTATATATATATATATATATATATATACATATGTGTGTGCGGATGTGATTTTGGTTTTTCATGCAAGCGAGAATCTTCAAAGATTATAGACTACTGTTATAGGTATTGCTACATGGAGGCTGGAGGTTGCAGTTAGCGTACTATGACTGGTAGAACCTTAACGGTTCCTCTTATTATGACTTCCATTGCTTCTTCTCGTCCTCCGCTCCTAGTCTCAGTCTCTCTAGTTGTCGTAGCTATTGAAACATTTTCGTCACATACTTGTCCATCTCTTGCCTCTTATTCTGGTTTTTGGCCTTGCATTTGAATATTTCGTGCCCAGCCAACCGACCATATGCCGCATATCTTTAACAGTGGAATATTGGATACTTGCCGTCCTTTTTTGTGTCTGTACTGTTCGGCCATACCGGTAAACTATTTTCTCCTAATTTGTTTACATAGTTTCGGATGCAACTGTGACGAGCCAAAAATTACGGTATATGGTATCTTACGTCATCATGCCGTTTTTCTCTCTACGGTGATACGTTGGGCACGTTCATCGGTTCAGAATATCAATTGGGAATATCTTTCCAAGTCTTTCAATATACTTTGTAATTCACACATGTATACTTTCGACAATTTTTCGGTTGCTTATTAGTATCACATCCGTTTTATGGTCAGCCAGGTCAAGGTACACTTTTACGTACGCCAGCAAAGATAACGGCAATGTAATTGTCGGCGTGGAACGCTTCCATAAGTTGCTCTATATATGCGCGCGCGCGTGCTCGCATGTGTTTGTGTGTGGGTATTTGTGTATGTTTGAATGTATGCATGTATGTTTGTATGTATATAATAAAGAACTTACTTTGCACAGTCTTCTGTACCATGCCTACTTCAGCGCTAAATATACCACCGCACACACGGTCCTCACAAGCGCTAATCGGTGGTATGCGGTCAGCTGAACGCATGCAGCCGACCAATAGCCAGTCTTGTATGCACGCGTCTTCGATCATTTGTGTGCCTCCGCCCACCATTGTACCGACTTCTTCATTCGAGTTGCCCGATATTGTAAAAGATCGCGGAGGATTATTTTCTATTCATATTCAATCTACATAATAACTTAAACCATTTAATGTACATGAACCATTACCTAAATCTGGACAAGCGTTATATTGTATGCCACAAAAATTTCTTTCTGTTCTAATGCAAACACTATAATCTTGATTGGATAGTTGGCGACCGGAAACTGTGTTAAAATTGAAACTTTTTACACGACCACTTATATTGGTGTAGTACTGCAGGCAACCTTGATCGGCCCTATTAATGCTGCCGCAATGAATTTGAGTGACACGTATGCGCCATATGCGCGGAAAAGTACCGCTGGTTATTATCGAAATAACTATAGGATTACTTTGACCCAAACCAGCGTCGACGTACACTAAGGAAATTTAAAATTATTACGTAAAGGAGGAAAGGAGTAGAAAAGTAAAGATTTAAATGTACTGTGATCCCCTGAAGAAGAACCGCATATCGTCGGCACAGGACTACTTCCCGATATTAATAATTGATCTTGTGTGCATAAATGATTTGTGGGCTCTGGTTGAGCTATAGAAAACATATCTAAATCCAGCCTAAACGAAAAATTTGGCAAATTTGGGCATGTCTAAACTGGTCAAGAATTTCAAATTACTGTATTGCACTTTACCTTAACTGACAGATGTCAGGATGCAATTTTTGTACCGTAACTTGACAACTGCCGGTACCATCATAAGTATCCGGATGATTCGGATTAACAAAATATGTAGAGTTTTCCCGAACTATACCACCGCAAGTTTGCAAAACTGAAATTGTAGAAAAATTAGATATTTGTATAAATTGAACAACAAATACAACAAATGTTTTGTTTTTTAACAAAAAAAAAACTTACAAACACAACACAGACCATAACCTCCACCGCAGGGGCCAGCCGGTATACCATTTCTTAAAGCGCAATCTTTGCTGGACAAACAGTTTCCATATTCACCAGAAGGTGCCGAGCATATCGTTAACCCAACGGGTATTAGTGTAAAAATTGGTAAAACTGAAAATTTTAAAATCTATTAAAAACAAAACAGTTTCTTTAAGTAAATTTCAACAATAGGCGTATAAAAAATCTCAGTAAGATTTCAAAATAGGATATAATTGATCATCATTCAAAATATTTTGATTGAAAATATTCGGTGGGTTTTTGCCTATGTTGGTGTTGACGTGTTGTTCGTTTGAAAAGTCATAAACCTATATATATATATATAGTTAAATGTGAGGTTGGTTCAAATATTAACTTGAGAAAACAAAAAACAACAATGAAGAAGTAATAAATAAAAAATAGGAAAATTATATTCGGCCGCGACCGAATCTTTTATACCCATCGCCTTTCTCTTAAGAAAGACCGAAAAATCTACAAAAAGCTAAATTTCCATACTTTATAGCATTAGATGAACGTAACGGACCTTCTCTGTTTTTTAGAATAAAAATTAAATCGTGTCTCGCTTGCAGCAAATAATACGGAAAGCAAAAGAGCCCACAGTTCCTGTTGCATAGACATGTGGATGATGAAGGCGTGTGTCCTTTGATCGGTTTCAAATTCTTTTGCAAACTCTTAGTCGATATCATCATTGTCCCTAACGGGAGAGACGAACTGACGGGTATGCCTAAGTGCATTCCGAATTTGAAACTGGTCACAAATTTAAATACTTTATGGGACTTTTCAGGCTTGTTTCTGTTTTTATGCACTATTTTTACATAGGTGCTACCGTATCGCCCATATTAGTTTTTATTTATTTTGCAAAACAGAGTAGGAGTGCCCTTCGACTGATTTGGCCCATTTTCAATGCCCATCGACGCGCAAGAATCGTCAGGCCATGTTGATGTCTGTTTACAACAGACATTACACAGACGGACATGCCTAAACCGATTAAGTATTAAATATTGACCACGAATATATGTACATTGTGCGGTCTCTTGTAGGAGCTTCCTTCTAGGGGTCGCAAACGTTTTGACAAAATGACTACACTTCTCATCGTTCGGGGATGGGTATGAAAAAAGAAAAATATTAAACTTAAGAAATAAATTTGAAATGAAGAAAAAAATGGAATTAAAAATATAAAAGTAAAAAATAAACAAACAATAATTAAAATTAAGCAAAATATTATAGAAAATGCTAAAAACGAAATATAAACATTTTTATTAACCATGTCGTCGCCCATTCGATAACTTGTATCAAATGCTGTCTAGAAGAATTAAAATTAAAGAGAAGAAGAAGAAGAAGAATTCACAAACGACAAACGACGTACTTCTGGCATCACGGTTCGGTGAGAACGACTTCCAGCCGTTACCAAAGAAAAAATCTTTCCATGAAGAGCTTTCAACTTTTGATGAGTTGATAGCCAAAGTGAACAAGACGATTAAATCGAAAAGCACCAACTGATGACACGCCACTATGAACATTTTTCCCCTATTGTGCATATATGTATATATTAATATATGCACTCCATACGGATATGAAAATGTCCAATAAAACTTATAACGAAAATTTAATGCGCTGCCGTAAACTTGACGCCGTACGTCATAACTTAATAAAGATCAAACTATTAAACAGCAGATGACAACTGCAACTGAATAAATTTATATTTATACGAAATGTGGCAGAAACGAGAAAAGAAATAAAAAAGAGAAAAGAAAATCGCACATAATAGGACGCAAATGCGTGCCTGGATGAATGTGTAGGGTTTAATGACCGTTCAACTAACTCAACTAACAACAGACAGCGGTAATTATAACTTAGGCAAAAAAGCGTAAAAATTTCTTAATTTTCGTTTTCATTTTGGTTTTCAAGTCGCATATAATTCCGTACGCGCAGGCGTTCGCTACGATGGCATCTAAATGTTGTAAACAATTAGTTGAGCTTGAAATGCGCTGCTATAGATTAGTCAAATTAGTCAATGTGTGTTGGCGGTGATGGCATTGTATAAACTGTAATAAGAGTGAACAACACTTGTGTGTCATATCATCACACAAGTGTTAGTCGAACGAAAGCAGTAAATGTATTATTTTTCTACTTTTTTTTTATGGTTAGCGACACATTTGGACAAAAAAAAAAAAACAAAAATTGTGGTAACATATCTGAACTCTTCCTGAAATCTAAACACGTAAATACCGCAAGGAAATGGTGCATCAATTTTATCATATCGTTAGTGACTCGCCGCTCCGCTTTCTGCTGCTGTAGAAAACTTCTTAATAACATTCTTAATAACAATACAAGTGCAAGTGCTTGAATTTTTTAGTATATTTTGAATTTTTATTTACGGGATAACGGATAAGAGCCCACATTATGTTGAACTTTACTTCACAGAGACGCTACGCAACAGATTAGCAAGAAGAGGGGCGGAATTGAGAGAATAGTCTAACTCTGAGAGCCTGAAATACGGTTTCTTGAACCTTACACACGGAACTATATAGAAACAGTTATGCGGCACATGCTGAATATAATTTTTGGCATTTCACTATTATTGTTTTTGCCATTGTGTTGTTGCGTTTTTCGCCACGGTTTTGTTGTACGTGTGCACGTGAATGCAAGTACTGCTTTAACAACTTCCTGGTGTTTATGAGTTTTACACCATAAGGGCAAGTTACACTTATGCGCGCATACACACACTATCGCCTCTATCTATGTATGCCCGCTGTCTAGTATTACTGTTGCTGTCTATTGTTCTCTAGCTAAAAGCCAACTCGGGAAGCATGTGAACACTCATCTGCTAGAACAAATTTAAATTATACAGCCTAACAGCAAGCATGTCTGCAAGCAAACAATAATTTTCATTTTGAATCATAACATTAGGTGTGTAAGTAAGTTTTCAACGGCTTTCTAAAAGTTGGCGTCATGGGTCTGCGACCATTGGTCGCAATTTGAATGATATTTATAGCCTTCTGATAAGCGACCCGCTGTCACCAATCTAAGTCAAGTTTAAAAGCAATTCAAAGTAAAAAGATTTAATTGCTCCTAATAGAGGATTTTTGTAACCATCATCCGAGTTTATATCGCGCAATAGAAAGTATTTCTCAGCAAACAGCAAAATCCAAGTTTGTTTAGCTTGATTGAATTTGAACAAATTCACACAAAGTCTACCGATAGTGAGCCGGATCATTGCAAATTTGTTGTATTAGTTTAAAAAATTGAGAAAAAATGCAAATATATTTTTAGGCATTTACCGGTTGTTCGCGTAAGGTAATGATTTTGGATTTTACTCTTATTCTACTTACTCCAACTTTGTTGTCTATAGGTACATAAATAACAAAAAAAGCAAAAATATTGAATGTTGAAAATGATGCTATTGAACCCTACAGCAGTTGTCCGTCCGATGATGATCCATCCATCTGTCTGATGCCTGGTTCGGTTAGTTTCGTCTTCCACTTACAGATCGAAATTTTAGACTTATTCTCACGAAATTTTGTACACCGACGTATTTTGGCTCGACAAAAAAGCTGAGAAGTTGCCGAAGTTGACTATTCGCCATAGAACGACTTATTTTGAAAAGATTTTGTGGTGATATGTAGGAAAGAATTTGTAATTTTCAAAATTCCTCGAAAAAATCGCTAAGCAGCATATGTTGGCATGGTAAATTGATTTCAAAAATATGGATCGGATGGATCCACTTTGTCCATCGATTCTGTGTAGGAGCTTATAAAAATAAACCTTTTCATGACAACAATATCGAACTTTTAGTATTTTATAGCATAGTTAAAGCCGATCAAAGCGAGCACGAACATTTATTTTGTTAGGGCCCACTTATATATAAGGGGTCTCATGCTGATGAACCCTTCACACGGCAATAAAGTTTAATTGACGAAAATAAGTGAAGCAAGAAAATTAACTTTCTATTGCGTTCAGATCACGTCAGTTTACGTCTTATTGCTTGCCACTGTCTACCCCAATACTTCTAACGGCTAGTTGAATTTTTCTGTAGCTCTTGCGATACCAGTCCTTTAGCATGGTTTTTTGGTATGTCACAGAAAGATTCTCGTCCTGAGCGGCTGATAAAAGTAATAGCAAACACAAGTAACATAAGTAAGATATTTGCATAACCAGGGCACAGTTTCTTCTTCTTCGAAGCATATATCTGGACTAGCAAGTCTTAGAGTCATAGTACAATTAAATAACTAGTCGCGAAATCGTTTTAAATTACAATACACTTATGAAGTATTGTTATATTCGTGTTTAAAAATTAAGCAGACTATGGATCACAACAAGACGATGCCATCTGACAGCTTTATTAAGCGAAAGTTTAAAAACATAGATATCCTATGGTTTAATACGTATGATGGATTTTTAAGGAGAAGCTTAACCAATACCGCAGCTTACTAAATGATGTGACAGGAACTTTGTGTCAGAGTATCACCGAAGGAGCACAACATGTTAAAACTAGTATAAAAAGTATTTTTTAATATGACAACGCCCGGTCGCAGAAGGTGAAAATCTCTTCCCAGTATTGAACTATTTTACCACCTTGCCCTCTCGTCATATTCAGGAAATCTCGCTTCTTCTAGTATCTATGTGTTTCAACAGACAACAATCGGATGTGTTTGCGAAATCGTTCGTTCGATGAGGTGACACTTTCGCATATAGTGTCAAAAGATGAGTTTTGCTTTCCGCACAACATTCAGATGTCAACGTGGAGAAGACTAATGGCTATTGATAGATTCGGTCTTTGCAATGGTTCAATAATACTATTTATAGATGACGCATACATGCCTTGTAGGAAAAATGAGTTAATTTCCGAAACTGATTTAAATTAAATTTTGTGTTTACACATAACAATTATGACTACAGCAATGCTATAACGTAAGTTTGTATATCATTTGTTATTCTGATATTATACCGGGCAAGGCACACTAATGTGTTACGTGTATAGCACGCACGAACCTACCGAACATGTATTCTTTCTGCTCACAGCAATTATTTGTTCGCCTGTATGAGTGCAAGCCTACAATATTTCAAAGGTTCATTGCCTGCTAAAGGGAAAAGAATAAGAATAAGCAATTAATATACCAAACGATTAGGACGATTTTTGTCCGTAAATACTTTAATAAGGCACAGTTTGTACAGGATTTCGTATGATGTACTGGGTTCCCTGTTAGTAATGTTGATTTAGTAGCGACAAAAGATCATAATTACTACATAGTCGAAAATGTTTTCACATATACACCCCCGGGAGTATCAGGAAATGTACGGGTAAGAAAAGATATGGTCGACGGTTCAATTAATTTTTGTTTTAGTTGTTAGTCACATATATCGTTTCACAGGTGCTATAGTACGCCTTCACAGAGTCGGTACTATCAAGATTACTTGACTGTAAATCAATTGAGAAAAACGCTATGAACTCTTTTTACTTAACCTGTATTATGTAAGTAGTTTTTCTAAAACATTTTGTTATGTAGAGAGCTGCCACTAGTGATTGTGTTAAAAGTTATTCAATAAATACAAGCGAGGTATATATAAAAAGTGAATTTTAGGCAAGTCAGGAGGCCGTTCGCAATAATTGTGGGACTAAACAATTAGAGGTTCTTTGTAAATATTTGCTTAACAATTTTTTCGGAAATACCTTCAAGGCGTCCTATATTATTAATGAAAGTATTTCGAAGTTGTCATCACAAGCGAGGTTTACTGCCTAAGCCTAAGACTAATAATGGAAGCCATATGAGTACGTTTCTCTTCTTTTTTTTTTTTTTGTTCTTTTAATAACAATAATTACAGTTATATATACAGTTACCTTAGAAGCATTCTAAGATTAGCAAATCTTCAGGGTAACCTCGTGTAACCACGAGACACAAGTTTTAAAAAACTTCATTATTTTAGATAACAAAAAAAAAAAAGAAGAATTTCCAGATATGTGCAACTCACCATCTGAGTCCCCGATGTTCAGCCATTTCCAATTTGAAAAAAAAACATTTTGTAAAATTTCATTCTATTTCGTCATATTTATTTTTTTGATTCATTATACAAATTTTCTTATAGAAAAGCCTCCCATATATATTTAGCAATTGATAGGTCTTTGACTGCTGCAAAGTTGCATGGGTTGGTTGAAGAAGGTGTTACCCGGGCAAGTGTAAACCTGACCAGACCAAACGCCATTGTTTAAAAAACAATAAATGTACCTAAACTCAAATACAATTTTGAAAAGAAACGAAATCGTTTTAATGGCCTTTCTCGCGTAAATTCTTACCTACGACATGTAGCATCAAGTTCCCCTGGTAAAGGAAAACGCGTATTACTGCGTACAGATTGACAAAAAAATTGAACGTAATTTGTTATGAATCCAGGCGGTATCGTTGTGGGCCTGGGTGGGGGTGGTGGTAATGCTGGTGGTGTTGGTGGTGTTGGTGGTGTTGGTGATGCTGTGCTAGTTTCGGTTGCTGCATTGGCTGTGGGACAAGTGGGACTTATCTGAATCGTATGCAAAATAGCAATAAAGTAAATTTATATATATATATATATATATATATATGTATATATATATATAGATGTATATGGTAATACATAGGAGAGATAAAATTTTGAAAATCAATAGTAACTTACTCCAGTAGTAGCATTACCACAAATTTGTGGATAATTAATGTTGCACACATGGAAAGGAGCACAGCTGCCCGTTATATCTGAAGGAAATGTATTGCCCAGACACAAGGCGTAGGTACGCACACCAGTGCAGGCAAACGTTTTAGAGTCATCACATTGATTACAATTGCTGCACGATGCTGAAAATCCCATTTGATTAGGTTGACAAATTATCGCTGTATTGGTTGAACACGCAAATCCGGTAGGACATGAGTTCACCGTACCCTGTGGCAGACCGTTTACGCAAACTTGAAATTGCGTTTGCGAAACACAAGCTAAATTATTAACGGACGAGCATTCATTACATTCGCTACTCGCCAATAGTATGTGACCCAAAAACCACAATGCAGGCGACTAAAATAATTTCACATTCGCAAAATATGTAAAGTTTATGTAGCTTTAATTAACTCAACTTAAAGTCGAATCCTATTTTATTTATCTATCTTTTTTAACTTACTCTGAAATAATTTAGAATAGTAGATCTAAGCATTTCCTTGTTAGCGCTTAAAACGATAGAATGTTGATTAATTTTGTTTTTGGGCAATAAGTTGATATTATTATGTAAATTATTCAAATCTTTTTAGAGACATCTCTTTATCTAATCTTTGCAGTCCCTCTTCGCAGATAAATGCTTGCGAAATTGCAATTAAATACTTTTGTCTACGCAAACAGTAGTTTAGATTGTGAAATGAATTAAAGCTTGCCGCTTACGTTTAGTGTCTGCTGCTTACCCGAAGAATATGTTTGTAATTTGAATATGTCCCTATGTCGCGTTAATGGTTCGATTTTTGTTTGGATTCATAAAGAGTTTAGAAACCAATTTCGCGTCTTTCATGAACCTGGCAATAAATGATCATCATTTGGTTCTATAATGTTCATTTCCAGCGCAATTTTCATTTCTCATCGCGAAGAGCGAACCAAATGTCTATGCTTGCTCGAAAGAAAAATTTGAAAATTTATTTTCAACCTTCAATTAGTGCGTCCTCTTAGCTGCAAAATGCTTGCAAATGTTGTATACAATAACAAAGGGAGACCTATGGCCGTTGGCATCCACGCTCAGCTGTTCAGGTTTAATTCGTCAAGCTTCCTTTGCGTCCAGTTTGCTTTTGGAATTTTAAAAATTTCAGAAGATCGAAGGTTGGTATTTGGTTGAAACGTTCTTAAATCAATTTCATAGATTGACGTTGAGGGTGTTATTTATCCACTTACATATATCGCCAGTCACTAAAAAGTTAAAACACTTTCACAAAAAGATCAACACATATTAAATTTTCTTATCAATACTTCGAGATAGTGATCATTCAAGACTCGCCCCGATGTATATTGACAATGGGCGGCATTAATATAAAAGCAATTAACTTTACATAGAAGACATTTGTATGTATATGCAAATCGATGTGACAAACGTATGTGAAAACTAGAAAGAAAGCGATACAAGTAAAAACCAATGCAGCATACAGCACATACGAACACGTAGAAGAACTGTAGCAAATAGAGCAAATACAAATTAAATTGTAAATCTACTATTACACCTCTAAAATATATGGAAACACGCTGATACGCACATGTGCAATTTCGTAGAAAGAGCCGTTTACGTAAAGGGAGGAAAGCAGAGGGCCACACAACAGCAGATCTACAAAGTAAGTGAATAAAGCAAGTATAAATTTGGTGATAATAGTAAAAATAACAATGACTTTGATAATAATAAACAAAATCATAATAATGTTAACATTAACAATGATAATAATGATAATAAGCGTAATAATAATGATAATGAAAGTCATAATAATAATAATAATAATAAGAAAACTTGTATTCTGTTGGGACCGAATCTTTTATATCCACCACAGTTATTCTATAAGAGATTGAACAAGGAAAGTGTAATTTTTCATATTCCTCAATATTGGGTGGACGCGAGTGATTTTTGCTATTCTTGTATTCAAAAGACACAGAAAGGAAATGTTTTCTCGGTTTTGGTTGGATAGACGTGTGGGCATTGTACGTGTTGTACATGTTCTTTGACCCGCTTTTCAAACTCTTTTGCAAATTTTTAGGCGATATCTTCTTCCAAACAGGATAATGTGTACCACAGATAAGAAACAGTTGGGCACACGAACAAATGGACAGACTAACACACTTGCCGATGCTTAGGCGTATTCACAATTTTACACTGATCAAGAATATATATACTTTGTGGGGTCTTATGGGCGTTGCAAATCCGTGGTTCGTGATGGCAAAAGAACAACATTTTTGTACTCTACAATGTTAGATGGACGCGATTGATTTTTTTTATTTTTACAATAAACATGGGGTATGTGTTGTATTTCATAAGTAACAAGCAAAAAACACGGAAAGCAAAGGTGTTCGCAATTTTTGTCACATAAAAATGGTGATATCATTATTTTCGCGGACGGGAGAATGCTTGCCACGGATACTACACAGTTGCGGAGACGAACAGATGCACCGATGAATGATCGGACATGCTCAGTTACATTCTGAATTTGAAACTGACCACGAATTTATACACTGTACGAGGTTTTGAAAAATAAAAGAATGTACGACACACTATTAAATTAAATAGACGTGGCCAATTTTTCGCATTGTTGTAAAGGTGCTCCAGCACCGACCATAGAATATACGGTCAAATGTTTGTAGATCTATCGCAGAGTATGAGCAGTGAGCAAAAAAACAGCGGGCAGATGGACAGACGGATAATTAGCTAGACGAACAGGTGGACACACTTAAATTGGTCCAGAATTTGATGCTAATCAAGAATATATATACTATTTGAGAATGTTTTAGACGTAGCAAACGTTTCGATTAAATGAATATACCCCTCATCCTTGGGTATAAAAATAACAATAATCATGGTAATAATAATGACAACAAGCTAAACGTTGAAAATAGTTTAATTATTTATATCTCGAACAAGAAACAATGGGCAGATGTGCAAGTAATGCTACTCACATGTAATCAATTTACATAAACTTATATCTACAAAGACCATGCTGGCAATTACTTAGATAGCACAATGAACTTGGCATTGGCCTTTTTGCGTAATATGGAACACATCATCTCGGAACACAAATACGTGGAGAAGAAGAGCAGAAACATCATTACGATGTGTATCCACTATGTAGTTCATTCATGCAATAGGTGTACGCGACCATGAATGCGATAGCAATCACATAGCGAATGGAAGGTTTTTGATTTATTAAAGTTTCCGCCATTTGAAATTTATTTGAATATGTATAACCAGTGAACACAAATTATGCTATACAAAGCAATGCAACTACGCAATTACAGGTATGGACGCATAAAGAGTGAAATTTTAAGCTAAAATTTTATTAACAATTTTCTTATTTGTATAGAGGATTTCGTTCCTACTTTTCGAAAAGAATTTCTCTTTATCTCTTTGTTTTTATGTACGTACTTTGCCATATTTTAAATACGATCATCCAAAGAGCGCAAAAGCTCTGCATGCAATTCTTAAATAAGACACGTTTAAATTTTGATCCTTACATGCGCCCAATTGATTAAGTAATTTTGCTAAAGGTTTCAATGAGTTAATTGTTTGCACATTCATGAAAAAGGATTTTTTTTTTTTTTTGCCTAAAACTGAAATCACCCCTTATTTTTCTGAAGACAATGGGCACACCCGAAAAGAGGCCTCGATGCTACGAAGATTTTTGTTTATGTATTTATTTGCATCTAAAGCAGCATGGAAAGCCTTTATTTAAGCAAAAGAAAAATCGTCATATATTACTAAAGAAAATTCCTGATTATTATATACATATATACATGAATAAATTATATGGTATAGATTGTAGTATAAAATAGGAAATAACATAAAAGAAAGTTGTACGAATTGGCCATCCAGGCATGTAAAGGGATTAAAGTTGGGAAAAACATGTTGGAGAACACCGTCCCAAGGAAGTAATCCTAGCGACAGCGTAACACGAAACTTGGCGTTATTTTTATTATTATTTCATATGAACGAGCAACCATTTAAATAAACGACTGCCAGCGTTTATAATAAAAAAGCTTGGGGTTTGTTTTAAATATTCCGTTAAGCTCGCAGCTTGCAAATACAGACAAGTTAAAGTGGCCTAGTGGCGGCTCTAGTAGAAAAGTGCAGTCAGAGTTTTAAGCGAAATGCATTACTGGAATGGAAGAATGTACGTAGGTTAAGTGGTAAACAACTCCAACATCGAGCAAGAGGAACAATGGAAAATCGTGGAAAACAACTGCATCTGCATCTTATTCAAGGTTTAATAATTTTAGGATTTCTGGTGGAATGGGTAAAGGAAAACTCCGAGCAAAGTTGAGGTGGCAGTCCGTGTTTAATAATACTCTAAAGAAAAGTGGCAGGATATGAAAGCATCAAGTAAAATGCTTAAAAGTACATACCCGATAATATTTCACATATTTAGAAACAAGCATCCATATGCGAACACCATACACATCGAGTACAATAGCGTTAGTAATGCGACTTAACCTAAAAGAAATGTAAGCCGTAGCGCCAGACACAACATAGGACAATTTATACTTAATCCGTAATTGTGCTCAAAATTCCCGAAATTTTACAGTATACGTGATCTACACGCCTCCCAAAAGTGAAGCAATGATCGATGTGTTTGCCCAAGCACTTAGGACTGGATAAGATTTTAAATCACATTTTCAGCGAATTGTTCGTCTCTTCTTCTAAATGCAAGTAAAAAGAACTGGTTTTCGTGATATGACGCGCTTTCGTTTTCTTCTTTCAAAATCCGAACCTTATACACATTAAATTTTGTACTCTTCGAATCGAATAATAAATCGTTCCCCTCTTTTATATGATATTTTAAAGCAAAAATAATTCTTTCTTTTCTTTTATTAATCTTTATGTTTACATTCATGATGAATAGTGGGTGCTATTTATGGGTCCATGGCTGTATATGTGGCCGGTTGATTTGTTAGACAAATCAATTTATTTTTATAGTTGTGCGCACTAATTTAGGAATTTAAACAGATTGCCACAAACTACTTATTATCAAATCGTTAAAGAATGTGGAGAAGCTTTCTATTGCTAAATGACTAGTGTGTGAAACGTGTGTCTATCGCTATAATACATATATGTGTGGTTTATGGACAAATTGTCAAGAGATTTTTGCTACTTCACGATCTTTGGTTTTAAGTTGGCTCCAAACGGGCACTTTGAAAATCACATGAAGACTTTGCGGAAACTTCATAACGATACAATTATGATACTTTCCGAAAAGTAGTAAAAGGTCGTAAATAAGAAGCAATTAAATAAAAATTGCCTTTGATTAAAGAAATATTTTCCCAAAAAATTCATTCAAATCTTTTAATATATTTTTCCTCCAACTATTATACAACAAGTAAGAAAATCACAAATGCTTCTTTGGAAACTTCAATGGGATTAAAGCGTATGATTGAAATTCGTCTTTTTTTCTTTTTGATGATATCATTGGAAACCGGTTTGCATACGAATAGAACGAATTCAATAACTTTTCACTTAACGGCGCGAATACGAGACCTTCACGGGGTCATATTCAACTTCTTTAGGAATTCTTATGCTATGGAATAGTTCTTGAAAGGAAATTGTTTCTTACTTCTTGCTTGCAACATTTGCTTATGATATGTATAACCAACGTCATAGGTTTTTATTGACTTGAAATGTTGAAGAAGTAAAGCTTTTGGTAAAAGTATAGAATACATTTGCGAATAAGATTAGCTCCGTTGTTCGCTTTCAACGAAGGTAGACAGATCAACAAATCAAAATATAAGATTTTTATTTCATTGGAATGTGTTGCTATCTCATCTAAACTAATCATTTTGCCTAATAGGATCTTATATACGATATCAGGGCACTCTAATTCGGTTTATTAATACATTCTATAACGCTTTTCCGTGTGACTAAGTAAAGGCTTACTTCAGTTCTATTTAGATCTATTCTATTCTACTTTCGAGTTGTCCAGTATGCAGAAATTTCTACATGTTCACTTTGAACTGTCTATCTGAACGTTTTGAACAATTCTGAAAATGAAAGTCAAAGTTTATACTACGGACCATAACGGCTTTGTAGAATTGCTGCTAATAATTTATTTAAATCCTCTGCTTTGAATTACTGATCTAAATAGTACGAATTAACTGAAAGATGAATGTACTCTAAGTATGTATATATAATATGTACGCATATATATGCAGTTCGGTAGTGGAAAAGTGTATTTTTGAGAAATCAAACAACAAAAACGTGACATATTTAGATTAAAAAAAAGAAAAAAAAAACATTACAATAATTATTACAACGACTGCGTTCTTCCAGTGTTATAAGAGAACATAAATTATGAAAAAGTACAGAGAAGCCTTTTCTTACGCGATATCTTCAACTTTAATATTTTGGACGCGGATCACGTTTGCTTACATTAACTTTAAAGTGAAGTGCGCTAGCACGAACAATACCGAATAAAATACATCTTTATCATCTCGTCTTCCTATCTTTATTGCTATAACCTAGCACTAAGGTTAAGGCATTACAATAATAAGTTTTTCAATTATTTGTATTCATCATCTATCTGTTAGGTAACTAACAACACTGGTCAATTCACTAATTAAATAACGAAAATAGATTTAATTTTTTCGCTGCTTCCAATGATGGAAACTGTTACCCAAAAGAATCTGAAGGAATTTTATTGCAACTCATGAAGAATTTATTGTTAAAATGCAATAAATATTCCTCTTGAACATAAGGGTTTTCATCGTGTATAAAACGCTTTGGAAAATTGGCGAAATAAAAGTTGTCTGTGTACGTGTAAACATATGCCTGTAAGAATAAACCAACTAAATAAACACATATAGGCACGTTTTGCAAAAACATGCATACGTTCGTAAATATATATATATATATATCCACTATGGTATATGCTCTGCGTTTATTTGACAATAAAATTGCAAAAGACAGAACTGGAGTACAGTTACCTTGGCATAGAAAAACAAGTAAGAAAATTAAAGTCGGTCGGGACCGTATTTTCTATACCCATCACCGTTTACTCAAAAGAAAGACAAATGAAGTAAAAGAACAAAATTCTCATGCTCTATAATATCGCAAATGGTTTCTTCTATTTTCACAATAAAAGTTTTTGTCGTATTGGAATGTGGGCGTTGTAGGCGTGTCCTTTGCAAAGTTTAGGTCAATTTCAAATTCTTTCGCAAATTTTTTAGGCGATATCTGCACTTTCGCTAACGGGAGAATGTTTACCACAAATACTACAAAGTTACGCAAGCAAACAAATGGACAGACGGTCAGATAGTTAGACGGACAGACGGATATGTTTAATCGATTTTATGTTGATCAAGAATATATACATTTTGTGGTGTCTCTGATGCTTCTTTCTCGGTGTTGCCAACGTTTTGACAAAATGAATATACCTCTCATCCTTCGGTGCCGGGTATAAAAAATGTAAGAAGTACAATAATAGAAACAGCAGTTACTGGTGTTGCAGTTTCATTATATTTACAGTAAAGGGTATAACTTAAACTTCCCAAATATTTATATGATACGGATATATTGGACACGGCACACATTCTTCGCTAATGTTAATGTTTTTATAGTACGAAAGTCACTAAAGTGGGTTCATGGGCGGATCACAATTACCAAGAAATTCATCATTTTCATTTTTGTCTTAAAGTGCAACTACAGCACTAAAATACTTTCAACCATTTGTGAAACAAGGGTATATGGAGCTTGTGCAAATGTATGCACCACCCAGAAGGACTTCCGATATACCCACCTTCTGTTATACCGCACGATGCAGAATTACTATCTGAATCGATTTAGGCTTGTCTGTCCAGCTGTCCATCTTGTTTTCTTGTGCTCAATCCACAGTCCACAAGTTTTAAAATGTTTTGATCAATTTGGTGCACTAGCGTGTCCAAAGCCGAACGCTATTTGAAATGATTCAGATGGTGGGATCACATTTTCGACCACTTCCGCTAAAACGCTTCACTTCGAGAAGTTGTTCTATGAATACGTGTAAGGTGGAGTACATTATTTAATCGTGGGTCCTGGCTCACTATAGTAGTCCTCGAATATATATATATATATGTATATATATATATATATATATACATATACATATATATATATATATATATATATATATATATATATATATATATATATATATATATATATATATATATATATATATATATATATATATATATATAAATATATAAATATACATATATACATATGTATGTATATATATATATATGCAAACACACAATGCTGAGCAACTAAATGGATGCATTTAAGTTTTGTTTAAACATAGGAAGCGGTTTTCAATTCAACCTTTCACGCTCACGCTATACGAAAACTCAAAGTAAATAAAATGCAATTGTATATAGATTAGAATGAATTTTATATAGAATTGTTTCAATTCTGTATAACTTATGCAGAATTTGTAAGTGATACTAAGTTTTTACTTTAT